>VDFB02081462.1:0-49419 GCA_007258455.2 Sequoia sempervirens
TTTGCTATTGCTATCAAGTTTGGTTTCATTTGTTCACTTCCATCTCCCATTGTGAACAAATCATTGTGCAAGAAAGATAATCATAAGTTAAGTCTGCTTCATTCAGATAGGTACACCCGCCTAGGTTTAGCAGCACCTAAAGAGTAGAAGGTTGAGTTCTCCTAACCTTGTCTGTTACCCTAAAGTGTATCAAGAGATTGACAACCTCTTGAGGCATCTTGCCTGCATTTTTGAGAGCTAACACGGGCTCAATGGGGCAGGGTAACGTTTGGTTTCAAGTGTTCATGAAGGCCAACTGGAGGAATGTTTCTATCCGGGTTACATATTTTCTAACTCGTTTGCTTCTTGTGTAGCTGCAGGAAGATTAAGTTTTTAATTCGACACTTGGATTAAATGTGGCTCCCACAAGGGTTGAGCCAAGCGTGCGGATGTTCATTTTATTGAGGGCTCCTCCCTTTGTCTTTGCCTTGTTTTCCCCCTTTTCTATTTTGTTTCCTTCATGCCCTTTTTCCCTTTGTTCTATCGAGGGCGGAACCGGAACCAAACCTGAACTCTGGAACTTCCCTGAAGTTCCAAGTTCAGATTCCATTTGGTTCCGGTTCTGCGCTTTTGTGTGTTTTTTTTCTTTGACCTTTTGTTTGATCGTGGGGTGGTTTTTTCCCTTTGCTTCTTTCTCCTTGCCTTTTTCTCCATTTTTGTTGTGCGCTGGCGGAGGCGGGATCAGGACTAGTTCCGAACTTGAAACTTTTCTGAAGTTCCGGTTCCAAGTTTTTCCTTGATTCCACTCCCGCTGTTTCTTTTGCCTGGGATTGCTTTTCGTTCTGATCCCGTTTGGGTTTTTTTTTACGTCTGTTGGTCTTTGCTTTTGTGTGTTCCTTGGGTTTTCTTTTCCTTAGGCACTTTCTTCATTTTGACGGGGGCGGGATCGGAACGAAATCCGAACTTGAAACTTTGAAAAAATTCCATGTCCAGATTTGGTTTCGGTTTCGGTTCTGTTGACTCTTTGGTTTTTCCCCCGTTTTGGCTCTGGTCCCGGTTCCGCCAGTCTTGTTCTTTTTCCTTTGTTCCTTGTATTTTGTTGGGGGTTTCTTTCTTCCTTCTCATCCTTTTCTTCTTCTTTTGAGTTTTGTCGGAGGCGAGACCAAGTCGGAATCAGAACTAGAAACTTGAAGAAAGTTTTAGTATCGGATTTAGTCCCAACCCTGCTTCCGCCAGGATTCGTCTATTTTTTCTTTCGTTCCCGTTCTGACCCGGTCCTGGTTCCGGTGTCATCTTGGCTCCACCCCCGCCTATTTTGAAAGGTCTCGGTGAAGGATTTGAGTTCCCTGTGAAGTCCCCCCGACCTGATGGTGTCTCGCTGAAGGATAAAAGGCTCGGTGAAAGGTCCTGCCGATAATGGAGATTTTTTTCGATAGCAATTGACTTTCCAATCAAAAAAGGATATCGGTATGACTCTTGGCGCCTGTTGTGACCTCTTTCTGAATACAGGGAGTCTGACCAACCTGATAGGGTCATGCCGAAGTGAGGTAAGCTCGGGGAAACTTTTGCAAACTTGATTTGAGGTCTTGCCAATAGTTGTGTGTCGCGCCAACTACTGTTGTGAAGTCTAATCGCATCGAGGAGACACGGCTAGTGTCTCACCGACATGCGATCCTCTTGAGCGATCTTTGACTACCCAAAAATATTACGTGGTGTGCGTTCCACCAATCAGAGGGAGCTAGGAACGGACCATGGGTTGTTTGACTATTTGACTCCCCCCTGCGAACGTGATCGACAGAGCATGACAACATTGATCTACTCTGGGATCGGAGGCAATCAGTCAATAATGACGCTTGAATCTAGCAGGGAAATCCGATGCTACTTGTCGAAGGGCGCCAACTTGCGAAAAGATCTAGAGCAGGAGGAAGGCCGAAGAAGAAGAAACTGTGAGTCACGATGGCAGCTAGGATGTCGGCTGATGAGAGCAGGTCTACATTAATGACCACGCCGTAGAGCATTCAAAATGACTCTGACAAAATCTCAAGAGTGGAAACGAGGGCCGCAAAGTTAATATGATGGTTGGAAAAGATCTAAAGGCCATGCCCAAGAGCAAGCTTTCACCGACATGAACAGGTTATGCACATTTAATGCTCATTGACTTCATTCTGAAGGGTCTCTAGGGCCGATGTGTCCAGGCACTGACTCATTTTGTAAACCCTAAGGCGGGAGCCGACACACACTCTTTGGTATATATGGTATTTTTTCCTTTTTTGTAAAGCAGTTCTTGGTTAGGAGATTGCTGAAAGAGCATTATTCAGACTTTGTAACTCGTTTTCATGAATAATATAGATTTGTAACACAGACACTCCTTATTTTATCAATAGAAAGTCATTTCCTTCATAGATTTTCTTTGTTTATTTAGTATTAGTTGTGAGTTGCATGATAAAATTCAGTGTGATCCTTTGTTTTATCAGATTCCTTCAGTACTGAATGCAAAGGATATTATTTCATAAAGCTAGTTTATGTTAGTGATATCTTTCTATTGCATTTATATCTGTGAAAACATCTTTGTTTTCCTTGTGTTAAAGCATTAGAACAGTCGGAACCTTGCATAGACTCATTTTTATAAACATAAATCGCTATATTGTGAGATTGTTTAGCTCTATTGAGATTTTCTGTGAGTTTTCTGCAATATTGTCATATTTTTACCTTTAGTGTATCACCTGTTAGTGATAGGCTTTGAATTTCAAGTATATTCTTCTTACTCTTTTCCTTATCATTCTTTAATTTTTCTCAAGTTATCTTAAGGGGAACCAACCCATAATTTGGAGGTCCACTTCACTCCCAGGTCACCCACAACCTCGAAGTGTTCCCATGTGTCAATAGGTTGCTACAGTTGATAGCTTAGCAAGGGTGCAAACTTTATTTGACAACAACCTTATCACCTGAAATTTGTGAAGGTTCTTCATTTTCAATTTAAACCTGGTCCTCCTTTGATTTTTTAGAGACTTGCAGTTTCTCATTATCATTTTGATCATTCCCTAGCGAAGGCTGGGAATCAAAGGTTTCTTCAATAACAATATCATCAATAGGAATTTTTCCTACAGTCTCCCTTGTTTCCATTTCAAGAAATTTAGGGTTCCCCGCTTCTAAAGCGAGCGTTCCTTTTATGAATTATTCTTCTTCAACATTTATAGGAATTGACCATGTATCTAGAATCTCTTCCACCATTGGTTGTACCATGGGTTTATCTTTAGATTTCTTTTCTTTTACTTGTTCTCACATGGCACCCCATTTATCCATTTGTTCTTTAATTTTAGCTTCATCTAACTCAGAAACATCATCTAAAACCACATGAGTTTTTCCTAGTGCCTATTTTACAGTAGCCATATTAACTGAAGGGGGAGAAGTGAATAATGATGCAGCTCTATGAGATCTAGACCTTGTTTGTGTACTAGTATTTTCTGTCATCCCTACCTCTTCATCAATTATAGGCCTGGTCTTTGGTTTTGCTATGGAAGAATATGCCACTTTTGGTTTTACTTTTGTTCGAACCTTTTTTTATTTGGAATCTTTATGCTTACCAGCTGGTTTTAATGAAACTCCTTGGCTTGGAGCCACAAGGGTTGTTTCTTCAATATGTACACCAGCAGCTGCTTTACATCTTTTCTCTTTTTCTTAGTAGGTTCCCCATGCTCAAGCTCATTTTATTCTCTTTGTTTCTTTCTTTTATCTTGCGATTATGTGGGCCTTATTCCTGCTTTTCTTAAAGCTTTACAAAAATCATTTATCCAATGTTGACTCTGTAATAGAACCAGTTCAAAGAATTCCTCAACAAATGTTATTTCTTTACTTTCATAATCCAGATCTGGAATAGGTTCATCATAGACTATGTTTTCATTATAAACCTTATTCAACACTTCTCCATCATCTTCCTCCATCTGATCCGAAACATCATGAATCTTGAAAATTCGCGTAGATTCTAATGACAATCTTTCATATTTTATTTTTCTTACTTTCTTCTCGTCATCACAATTTAGCCAATAATCTTATAGATGTTGAACATGAGCATGATAACCAACTATATTCTTGGCAATATTCCCTTCTGGGTCATAATGATTTCTTTGAAGTGGAAAGTACTCCAAATTATACATTTTCAACTCCTCTTCACACAAACTGACTACTCTAATTGCACTACATTTGTAGTTCCCTATTACAATAGGAAATCTAAGAGAATTTTTCTTATGAGCCGTGCTATAAAGAGCTTGGGACAACTTCAACTGTCTTACCAATTCTAGTAACACTATTTTATCCATAGGGTACCTAGGCAGCATGAAAGGATGTCCTTTAAACCCTTCCACCCTAATGTAGGTGAAAGTGGGAAACTGAATGTACCAGCCTCCAATCTATCCAATAACACTTTGTTCTTCCAAAGACAATATTTTGGCTTTGTCGGCTTCCATTATTCTAACCAACTTCATGGAAAACACATCATTAACTTTCTGGTAATGCTCCTTGTATTCATGAATAGTAATTTGGGGTAGATGAGCATATATCAAACTATTTCCTACTTCTCTACCTAGAGCACCAATTCTTTTCAACCCTTGCTTATTTTCCCTTAAGACACAGGAATAAATCACATATGACGACATATAAAAACATCTTGACTTTGGAAATGCCTTTATCTGATCGTACAATTTTTCACTAATAAATCTTCCCCAATGCATTGGCACAGGACCTTCCATCAATTTGGCTATGATTACAAACATCCATGACTCAAATTTACTGGCATCTCGTAGTCCAGCTATCCTGCTTAGCATAGTTGTGATATCTTGAACATCTGGGTTGAACATAAACCTTAGAATTGGCTTTGTTTGCTTTGTAATTTTTTCTTGGCACCACTATGTGTTCATAATTTCTCTATTGTGTTCTTCAGCACTCAAGTAGGTCTTAGCTTTCGCCTTCATATCAATATGGTACATCTAAGTAAATATAGGAAGCCCAAATGTGTATATAATTCCTTTCTTAGAGAGATCTGCATAAGTTCTTCCCTCCTCAATGACTCTTTTTTCTAGGTTGTAGTAGTTTAGACATTCCATAACCAATTCAGAGGCCTCCATTGCTAGCAGAAACCCTCCTACTAAAAGTAACCTACTTGCTATAACATTCCTTGTACACTGAGAAGCATCTTCTTTTCATGCTCGTGCGAGGAATTTTACATCAGAATACTATCCCATATGAGTATCATTAGCTATCCCACCAATTGGTATAGCTTGTGAAGTGCAATATTTGAATTCATCTTCTAGTCTTTCTTCAGAAGTACTCATTTTTTATCGACATATTTTGGTTTTTCTTTCCTTACACACCATAGTATTAGTCTAATTCATTCGATGTCTTTGCAAATTTGTAGTATGACACAAAGTAGAGTGTTATAAAAGTAACTGCATGCTCGAGGTGATGCCAAGTATATGTGTTTAGTTCACCACCTTCATTAATTACTTGTTACAATGCATTAATTTATCAAATAAAGGTGTAATCATGGTGGATTAGCATTCAAATTACAAATACCTAGGTTTATGTGTGGGCTCACTAGTAGAGGGAAAGACAACGTGAAAAGCTTAGGTGGCACTCTTGTGTCACTTTTATTTTTATGAGGCAAAATCCTTTAAGATACATGATCATTTATGATCACCGGAATTGACAACATTTGGTACCAAATCTTGGAAAGATTACCAGGAACCAGGACACTTACCTCCAAGCTTTGAGAAAAAAATCGGGAGTAGAGAGAGGAACCGGGAATCGGGTTCAAGAGAGATCAAAAGTGATTCAAATATTTCATAATTGAACCTCTGATTTTTGACCTTCGACTAAAGAAAATGAAAAGCAATCATTAGACTAACCAATGTAGGAAAAAGAGATCACCAGGACTGACAACCTCTGAGTGATGAATTACTGGGTGGGACTAGGACCAATCAAAGATACAACATCTTTGATGCAACCAAAACAACTCCAGGATTTTGGTTTTCGGTAAATTGATAAAACTTTATGAAAAGACCGGGACACCGAATCCGAAAAATAATGACTTAAAAAAAGACCAAGCAAATTGAAAATGAAACTTGCAATCTTAACAACCCCAAAAACAATGCCAAAGTAAGCGAAAGTGAGAGGAAAACAAAAAAGAAAAAAGGGTCCACATTTTTCTAAGGGGAAAAATGGGGCATGTTGTGAGACCACACAACAACTAGTAACCAACAAAACTAAACAAAACAATAGAAATTCAATTATGGATCTAATAACCATGCTTCAACTTTTTTTAGTCTTTTAACTATCAACAGTCAGATCTTCATTCCAATATTCCAACTTCACTTTAGCTAGCATACAAGATTAAGTATTAGTGAGCTCATGTGTGTGCAATTGATTATTTTTGCTACAGCAAACTTAGAGCACAAAAATTATTCGCATTGACCTACATAATTTGGAAATTCCCTTTGAAGTCAACCATGGATAGAGCCTTGTTTTCAGTCAAGCATTTATAGCCCCGACAAGGTTATCTCTATAATTCCCTCAAACATAGCTCTACTACCAGTCAAGTGTTTATAGCCTTGGTAGAGATATTTGGATAGCCTAAAGAGTTTCTTTCTTTCTTTTGATATTTCTTTTATAGCTCACTTCAAAAAAAATTCTTTTCTTTTTTTGATATTTCAATGATAAACTCATTTCAACTTGCAAGCAATGAAGCCTGATATTAGGTTGGGAACTACAGTGGTAGCAAAGGTAGCCTTTTGATTTTTCACTCAATGCAAATAACTGTGAAACCCAAATTTTAGTAGAATGATTTTAAAATGTAGGTGTTTCTAGCTCAACATCAACTGAATGATTTATGCTAACTAGAGTGAAAGGAACTAAAAAATCCCCCAATTATCTATAATTAAAGGACTACTTCCGGTCAAAACATAGATCAAATATCCAAAATTGGCGTTCTATTACCTCGTTCACCTTCAAAGATTGCCAACTGTTGTATAGCCTAACGACACAACACCCAAAAAAAGAAAACGAAACAAAGCAACAAACAACTATATACAGAACAACAACAAAAAAACAAAAAAACTATTTACAAAAAAAAAAAAAACTATAACTAGAAATAATGGTTCAAAAACTGCTCATTGACAGGCATTGGGACATCTTCTCCAGTCAAAGTTTTGATTCTTTAGGTGTTATCACCTAAAATTTTAGAGACTTGATAAGGACTTGTCTATAACTTATCAAATTTACCATGCTCACCTTTAGGCTCATGGGCTTTGTTCCAGTATAAGACTAAGTTGGATATTCTAAAAGTTTTTAATCTAGCCCTTTTGTCAAACCATCGTTTTACCACAAATTGGTGCCTAGCAAAATGATCTATTAGTCATGTATTTTTTTCATCTAAATGCATTAATTGCAACAATCGATCTTTAGTTTGATCATCTAATCCAATATATTCTTGAGCAAATTTCCAAGTAGGGATTTTCAAATTTATTGGCAATATAGGATCTACCCCATAAACTAAGTGGTAAGGAGAATTTTCTAGCGTGGATTCCATCCTAGTACAATCTACCCAAATGGAAAATTTTAATAAAGAATGTCATTCTCTAGGATTCTTTTCAACCAATTTTTTAATTATATCCAACGGATTTTTGTTTGATGACTTTGCTAATCCATTTCCCTGCAGATAATAGTTAGATGAGAATGCTAATGTTATACCGTATTCAAATTCCCAATTGGAAAATTTTAATGAAGAAAAAGCAGGGCCATTGTCACATACCAGTGCGTACGGTACTCCAACCCTAGTAATAATGTTTTCCTCCAAGAATTTGATTACCACCTCTATGGTGCATTGTTTGCTAGGACACACTTCGGTCCATCTAGTGCAATAATTTGTAGCAGTTAATACAAACTTGTGACCTATGGACGATGGAGGGTTGATAGTACTAATGAAATCTAGTCCCCATTGTGAAAAAGGGTGCATCTCCATCACCGGATGTAATGGTTGAGCATTAAATATTCTTTTATCTACCATAGTTTTACATGTATAATAATGTTTCACATGTTCATATGTATCTTTAAAAATCGTTGGCCAGTAATAACCAACTCTCAAGATGAGGTGTGCAGTAGCTAAAGGTGCTCCATGAGTTGTTCCAAACTTATCATACAATTCCTACAACATTTCATTTGCTTCCATTCTATTCAAACATCTTAAATAGATTTCATCATAATTTCTTTTGAATAGAGCTCCTCCTTTAATCATGCAATTATGTGACTTTATCTTAAGAGCTCTTCTTTTATTTCTTTGCATATGATCGGGGCAAGTATGGATGACTAAATAATGCCATATATCTTAATACCAATCTTCTTGATCTTTTACATCCAAAGAATATTGTTGGCTAGAGATTTGTGGATCTATTTTTGCAATAGATTTAACCAAAGCTTGTCCTCGGACCAATTTCATGGGTATAATTTCTAAATCAAACTCTTGCAAAATTGTAACCCATTTAGCTCTTTTTTCTCTAAGCTCGCTCCGTGTTAACAACATTTTAACTGTAGCATATGGGACAATAGCCTTGACTATACTCCTTAGAATGCAATGCCTGAATTTTCATACTACTTTGACCAAAGAAAAGGCTTTTTTCTCAACATCTGTGTATCTTAGCTCCGCTTCATTGAATGGAGCACTCATAAAATCAATCAATTTTTCTTCTTTGTTCTCACCCTTTTGTGTTAGTATTGTTGCACAAGTATGACCAGAAGCAAAAGAGTAAATATAAAAAAGTTTAACATAATCTAGACTTACCAGTATCGGTGCTTCTGCAATTGCAACTTTTATATTCTCGAAGGCGAGCTTAGCCTCATTTTTCCACTCAATTTTTGCATTTTTCATCAACATTTCATTGAGTGGTTTTACTATCTTGGAAAATCTAGTAAGAAAAATTTCAGACGAAATTAATCTTTTTGAAATATGATTTCAATTATTTTTTACTTCCTGTGGGTTATTGTGAGCACCATAAATCTATACACATCCTAAAACCTTCATACTCATTAGTAATGGGTTAGTTCATGCTATGCAAACTTCCTAATGCTCCTATGAAATAATACATCATGCCTTCATAAACAAGATAACAACACAAACTAATTGAAATCATAAAAGAAGCACAATGCACACCTATTCCATAGTGGATTGGTGTCACTTTGTTGTGAAAAGTGACCCTTTCCCAATCCTTGACAAGCTCAAATGATGAAGATTTTTATGCTATGATAATGAAGTGGACAAAATTAGCTCTCAATGTGAAGAGAGTAACTTTGCATGAAATTGTGGATGATTGAATGAAGGATAGCCTCTCCATTTATAGAATATTTTGATGAGAGAAGAGGCAAGGGGGATGAATGTGGGATAAAAAACCAACCAATAAGAAGGAGCCATTTGTCACCATGTGAATGGACCAAGGATGTGCAATTTTTGATGAATGTGCTAATAAATGCATATATTTGAAATTTGAAAATGTTGAAATGACAAGGTGGAGGGAGAGTCAAATGAAGTAATGGCCACTTGGCTCAATGCAAAAGGACTTGTAAGGTGACATAAATGCCTTGTTGGAAGGACTCATCCCACTTGGATTTGAATTCAAATTTGAGGGAATATTCTCTAAAGATGCCTTGTTGAGGGGAAATGAAGATTTAATAAATGAATTAAATGATTTATTTGCGCAAGTGGGAAAAACTAGAGGATGTGACATGAGTTTAGATTAAATTAATCAGGATTAGATTAATTTAATGAGGGATTAGATGATTTGACTTTTTGACTTAGATTTATGGATTAAAATAAATCAAAAGGAGATGAAAAGTGATTTAGACTTAGTTAAATAAATGTTTTGATTTATTTAGCTAAAGGGAATGATGTTAGTGGTTTAATTAAATAAGTTTCATTTATTTAATTAAATGAAGAACTTTAGAAGTTAATTAAATAAGATTGGTTTATTTAATTAAAAAGGGACCTTATGATTGATTTGATTAATAGAGGAATTAAGATGGATTAGTTAAGTAGTTAATAAAGGGATGATTTAAAGAAGAATCAAAATTAGTTGATCAGGACATTTTTCATGTCTACATTTTGCCCCTATTTGAAGCAATGCACTTGTTGCATTGGTTCAAAGAATAAACTTACCGTGATCAAAATGCAAAAAAATTCTAATTTTTTTGAATGCCCCAGTAGAAAGAAGTACAATGGTACATTTCCCCCTCGAGAGATCGAGCGAAAAGATTCAATTTGAGGGTTGATCTCATGATAAAGAGGTTCAAGATGGACATATGGATGGTTGTGCAAATGAGATGGTTTTAAGATGCTTAGAATAACCAATCTATATTATCCTAACCAACTTAAATGATATGATGCATTTGAGATGGATGATGTGATGATGCCTGTAATGTCAAGAAAGACATAAAGAAAAGATTAAAAGCAA
This sequence comes from Sequoia sempervirens, assembly GCA_007258455.2. Taxonomy (NCBI): domain Eukaryota; kingdom Viridiplantae; phylum Streptophyta; class Pinopsida; order Cupressales; family Cupressaceae; genus Sequoia; species Sequoia sempervirens. The sequence goes on from VDFB02081462.1 coordinate 10,470, forward strand.
GCATGCAATGCAGATCTAAATGCAATCTAATGCTAAGCAACAAAGAACAAAGGAAAGTAAAAACACAAATAAAACTTGAACAATCTCACCAAATTTGTACGTATTTCCATGATTCAACTCGATTTCCCTTCTCCATTTTGCTGTTGTAGTATAATTGCCCTTAGATTTTCAAAGGTTCATGCAAGTATAGCCTATGATAGTGATTTAGCAAAACATCGAAGATTCAAGATAGCTGCTCCAAAATTCATAAGATTTTGAGAGAGATTGGAATGATGAAGACCAAATCAATTTATAGAAAATTGATTATTTGAACGACATGCCAGGATTGAAAGATCAACGGACGGTTGAGATTGACTGATTAGTCATGCATTCTAATAACAGTTAGTAATGACACAAGTGATATAAATTAGAAATAGAATTAAAGATTAAATAAATGATTTAATCTTCCAGTTTGGTATTCGAAAACAAAAGAATTATCTTTGCATGACAAAGATGAAGATGGATTAAAGCAACTCTTGTTCGAATGCACACACAAGGTTTAATTAATTAAATAGGAATATTTAATTAATCTGCATGTACATGCAAATGAGTTAGAACTGGATGATTGAATGATTTGACGAAGAGATTACTTCGAGAACGCCACTCAGACATTAAATCAAGAGTTAACTGAGCAATTTGAATAGATCTTTGAGTCGAGTAAAAGTGAATACTTACATAACTCACACAATTATCTAAATATAGAGGAATGCGTTAAAATAGAATTCATGAATTAAATAATTCATTTAATTCAAGATTTGATATTTGAAGAATAATTAAGTAAATAAGATTTATTTAATTAAGTGATGAAGGGATTTAAATGAATAATTAAATAAATAAAGAATTTATTTAATTATAGTTGAAGTATGATAAAGAGTAAATTAAATAAGAATATATTTAATTTGACAAGAAGGATAAGGTTAATTAGTAACATAATTAAATAAAAAGCGTTTATTTAATTAATCAGATAGAATAAAGAAAGTGTGAATTAATTAAATAATTAAGATTATTTAATTAATAGAAGAAATGAAGACTATAGAGAATAATTAAATAATTGACATTATTTAATCATGACCATGAAGAATACGAATTATGAAGAATATTGAATTCGCAGGCTTAAACCAGATTTTGGTGTCTACATTTTACCCTCTTTGATACAATGTCATTTCGGCATTGTGTCAAAGAAAATCGATAAAAATATGCCCTAGTCATGCCCCGATGTAAAATAGGTGAAGGTATGCCCCCTCGAGAGGACAGACGGGTTCAAAGAACATGAGTGTGCTCTTGAAATCGATGAGAGAACTAGAAGATGAAAGAAAAAAGGATAGAGGAAAATAGATAAGGGTGGTGAAGATGTAGAAAAGAAGAAATATTAGTGCGAAAATAAAGATGAAGAAATAATAAAGAAATGTGATGGATGTTAGTATTAGCAATCTTCAATGTTTCGGTGTATCACTAAAGGCGTTGCACTTTATCATCATTGGGCGGGACTAATACAAATGGAGAAAAACACCATGATATGACATAGATCAAGGTGTGCAAGGTCATCCACTTGCTAACAACAGACAGTCACAGACAAGGATTGTTGTTAACTCATACTAAGGGCGCAAGTTGCCCTAGTCTTTTTGTCAAGACAAACCACAGACAACAAACAAAGTAAAAGACGGGTCATGAGACGTCATCGCTCCTCTAAAAACTTCATGGGACATCCTTGAGGAAACTGGTAACATGACTCAAAAATCAAAGTTAAAAGACAGTTGACAAAGAGCAGTCAAAGAAAATAGAATTTTAATACATCGTGGCTTCTCTAAATCCTTCATGGGACATCCTTGAGAAAGCTAGTAACATAATCCCCATCATCAAGTCAAATACAATGATAAGATAAATAAGCCATAAAGTCAAAAAGCCAATAAAATATTTTCCAAAACTTGATTTGTTTTGATTGATAGAAGGATTGATTGATAGAGCCTGATGTCAGGAGATACACATACTGGATAAGACTGTGAGTCTGGTTTTGATGTGATGACTATCTGTATAAGGCATGACAAAGCCTAGTTTTAGAAAGACATGTATCGTATAAGACGTTGAGCCAGATGCCGTTGATGTGATAACCTGTGTAAGGCTATGTTTGATTGTTTGACAATGTCGATTATGCAGGAAGGAATCATCGTATATAAGACATAGATTGCTTTGCCGATAGCTGTATTCAGAAAGGACTCATCTGGAATAAGATACCGGTTGGTTGTTGTGATGATGCTTGTTTCTAGGAAGGACACATCCTGTAGCAGACATTTGTTGATTTTTTTTGATTATTTTGTTTGGAAAGTTCTTTGATTTGACTTAGAGACATTACTGACTTGTTCACCATATTCATGCATGACTTGATACGATGTGTTGATAATTGACTGTGTGTGATGACAAACCCTAAAGGACTGACCTAGTGCGGCCTTGGGGGCTCATCGATTGATGGCCTTTCCTACGTTATACACACAAAGACCTCGTAGTTCGACTTGACTTTGACTGACAAGACTGACTACAAATAGAAGATGTGTGTGAAAGTGAATGTGAGGAACCCTAATGGACTGACCTAGTGCGGCCTCGGGGGCTCATCGATTGATGGCCTTGCCTACATTATACATGCAGAGACCTCGTAGTTCAACACGACCAATGACCTTGCCATATAGACATATGAATTGAAGCATGATTTTATACAGACAAACCTAAACAGACTAACCTAATTCCTTGAGGGAACATCAGAAGATGGCCTTGCCTATGTCCAATCATAGAGGCAATGTAGTTTGAAAAATGACAAAGACTGACAAGTGTGACTGACTCTGACTCTGTTTTTGGATTTTTGAAATGATTTAATTTTTGTCTTTTTGAAGTTTTCTATTTTTTTTGTGTTTTCTCAGGTCATTTTGTGATGTTTGTGTATTTTTCTATGGTTTTACGTCTTCAACACAGCCAATGGAAGAATCAATATGACATGTGTCGAGTGTTTTCCCCCAGTCAAGTATAAGACCAATTGATTATGAATAGGGTAAAATGGGGGATATGAAATGCACTTGATGTCAATCGTTCCATGTTATGGGAAAGACTACCACTTATTATGAATGGTATCTACAAGCGATGGATATGAAATATAAGGGATATGTATAGGGATAGGTAGTAAGTATAGGGATAAGGACTATGTATAGGGTAGTGAACTATGTACAAGGAAGTGGACTATGTACATGGATGTGCTAGATTAGAATAATAGTAGACAAAGGAGTAGAGTCAAGTGCACATGGCTCCTGTTTTCCAGGTTTTCACCATGATACCTATCCAAAGCGCCACCAAAGTGGTTTTCACTATTGGATGAATTATTTTTCTTTACTATTTTCTAGATTATCTATAAAAAAATTTGGTGTTACCAAGACACCTGTTTGCCAGGTTTTCACCTTGGTAATGTTTTTTTGATTTTCTAATTTTTTTGTATTTTTGCTAATTAAGACAAGGCTCTCAGAAGCTATGCGTAGAACTTCTTCAGATGTAGACTATTGATTGGTGAGGATAATGGTTCCCCTTCAAGAGTAGAGAGTTGGTACGCTCCTGATCCAAAAGCTTCTATAACAATATAAGGTCCTAACCAGTTTGGTTCAAACTTTCCTGGTTTGTCTCTTTCTGCTTGATTCTTTGGGTTCTCCATTAAAACCAGGTCACCAATGTCAAAGATTTTGTTCAAGACCTTCCTATTATAGCTACGACGAAGGTGATTCGGATATGCTTGGAGATGGTCTAGTGCCTTCTGCCTTTGCTCATCCAGGAATTCTAGCTCATGGAGTCTCGATACTCGGTACTCTTCATCATCAATGTGGCCTTTCAAAGGATACCCTTAGGGAAGGAATCTCAACCTCAATAGGAAGAATAGCTTCAGAACCAAATACTAGTGAATAGGGAGTGGCACCAGTAGGAGTACAGATACTTGTGTGATAAGCCCATAAGGCAGGGTTAAGTTGTAAATGCCAGTCACGACCAACATCATTGACAGTCTTCTTGAGGATTCTAATGATGGTTCTATTAGATGCCTCTTCTTGGCCATTGCCTTGTGGGTAGTATGGAGTGGAAAAGTGATGTTGAATATGAAATTCATCACACAGATGGTGGACTTCTTGATTCTTAAAGGGGTGGCCATTATCGGTAATTATGGACTGAGGGACACCATACCGACAGATGATATAATTCAAGATAAATTTAGAAATCTGTGTGTCGGTAATGTATGTCATAGGAATGGCTTCAATCCACTTCGCAAAATACTCAATGGCAGTGATAATGAATTTGTGTCCATTAGATGATGTGGGGTGGATCTTACCTATGAGGTCGAGTCCCCATTGGGAAAAAGGGCCATGGTGACATTATAGGACGGAGCTCCTGTGCTGGTGCATGTATCAAGTCTCCATGAACTTGGCATTGGCGACATTTCGTTACAAATACATATGAGTCTTTTTCCATAGTGGGCTAGTAATAACCCAGTCTCATAATATTTTTGGCTAAAGTAGGACCGCTAGAATGGGAACCACATATACCCTCATGCACCCCACACAAGGTTTCTTGTGCTTCAGTAGAATCAAGACATCTCAGTAGGGTATTATCTAAGGCGCGTCTATATAGGGTGTCTCCGACGATGGTTTGTTTGGCTGACTTGCGGAGGAATGTCCTACGTTGGTTATTTGATAGGCCAGTGAGTATGACTTCGGCATGAAGGTAGTCATATATTTCTTTGTACCATGGGAAATCAGGACCAACAATGTCACACACCATTTTAGAATCTGGGATATCGTAGGCTGGGACCAAAATTTTTTCTACCAAGAACTCAAACTTAGGCACATTGTTAGGAATGTCGAGAAGTGATGCAATTGTAGCCATAGCGTCTGTTGCCCTGTTTAAAACATGAGGTATCTGATGAAATTTGACTTTTTCAAAGTACTCTTTAAAGCTATCAACCATGCGTTTGTAGGGAGCAAGCTTCTCATCCTTAGTCTCATAATCATCATTTACCTGTTTGATTACCAGTTGAGAATTGCCATATACCTGTAGATTCTTAATTTTCCACTTGACTACCATGTGTAACCCTGTCACTAGAGCTTCATACTCTGCTATGTTGTTAGTACATGGAAATACAATCCTGAATGACTTAGGGATGGAATCACCCTATGGTGTGATAAACAGTATACCAGCCCCTGATCCATGATTTGTATGTCAGCCATCATTTGAAGTACAATTTCCATGTTATGTTTGTGTCAATTGTAAATATAAACTCATCAGGAAAGTCTGCAACTAATGGGTGATTTGCCTGTATCGGTGCATCGGCTAACTAATCAGCAATGACTTGTCCTTTAATAGCCTTTCTTTCTATATACTAGATATCATACTCACTAAGTATAAAAACCCATTTGGCCAGTTGCCCTGTTAATGTTGCCTTGCTGAGAAGATATTTTAGAGAATCTATTTTAGCAGACAACATTGTTTGATGGTTTAGCATATAGTGCCTCGATTTTTGGGTAGCAAATACTACTACAAGACAAGCACGTTCAATGGTACTATAGTTGAGCTCATAACCTACCAAAGTCTGACTGATATAATAGACCTTCCTTTCATGACCTTCATCATTATTCTGTGCAAGAAATGCTCTAAGTGATGAATGGGTTGCTATAATATAAAGAATCAATGGTCTTCCTTCAACAGGTGGCATTAAGACTGGTGGTGTGAGTAAATATTCCTTAATTAGTTGAAAAGCCTCTCTACACCTGGTTGTCCATGCAAACGGTACCCCTTTCTTAAGTAGATGTTGAAAAGGATGTGTCTTATCTGCTAACTACACTATAAATCTTCTGATGGATTGTAGCCTTCCTGGTAATGTCCTTAGTTGACTGAGATTAGTGGGTGGAGGCATGTCTATGATTGCTTTTACCTTAGTCGGATCCACTTCAATGCCTCGTCTGGAAATGATATAGCCTAATAGCTTTCCTGACTTGACTCCAAACACACATTTCTTGGGAGTCTCACTTTATACTTCTCCAGCCTTTGAAACATCTTGTCTAAAACCTATAAATGTTTTGCCCTTGTCTTGGATTTAACAATAAGGTCATCGACATAATCCTCCATAAGAGTGTGTACTAGATCATGAAAGATAGTGGTCATGACACGTTGATAGGTTGCCCCAACATTCTTGAGTCCAAAGGGCATAACATTCCAGCAATACGTTCCCCAAGGACAAGTGAACGTTGTCTTAGGTTGGTCTTTAGTTGCAATTCTAATCTGGTTATATCTTAAAAATCCATCCATAAGGGACAACATCTCATATCTTGTTGTCATGTCAACTATCATGTCTATGTTAGGCAAAGGGAAGTCATCCTTAGGACAAGCCTTGTTGATATCTCTAAAATCAGTGTAGATGCGGATGCCCCCTGTTGGTTTAGTGACTGGTACAAGATTGGAAATCCAATCTGCATAGTCAACAGATCTAATGAAACCAACGTCTAAGAGTTTCTTGAGTTCTGCCTTGACTAATAAAGCAATTTGTGGGTGCATTTTTCTCAATTTCTATATCACTGGTTTGGCACCTGGTTGTAAGGGAAAGTGATGCAGAACAAGTTTAGGATCCAAACTAGGCATGTCTGCATATGACCAAGCAAAATTTATCTCTCTGTGCAAAGAAATTTTGGAACTCTGGCTGCTCTTCTATTGCCAATGACGCTACAAAATAAACCAGTTGAAGATTCTCTTTTGTGCCTATGTTGACTTCTACTGATTCTTCAACGAGCATGGGTGACTTTTCCTGTGCAACGGGGAGAATTTTCAAACCTCCATCCTTAGGTTCCTCAGAGAGGTTTTCACCTTCAGATGTGTCCTTTCTTTTTACTTTTTCATTGTCTAAAGGTTCCTTTTGGTTTTCACCTAGAGACTCGTCCTTTTTATCTTGTTTATTCTTTTTCTCATTTTTGCGACTGGAGGGTTGAACAGATTCCCCAAAATATGTTTTGTTGTTCAATTCAATGGTAAAACTAGCCTTGTGATCACCGTTAGGTATGCCTTCTCGTAATCCTAGGAATTCAGCAATTGCTTCATCGTTCTCAAAAATGTCTAAGATGGGTGTGTCTTGTTGGTCCCAATCAATGAGTTGGAGATAGACTAAGGGCATGTCATCATCGGAGTTATCAAAGTTTAATGGGGTCAAGGTAAGGATTGAGTTATTCATATGGTCACAAAAGTCTTGTACTAAGTCATGTTTGCTCTTAGGTTTAGGTCTAGGTAGATTGGTAGGTGGGCCTAATGCCAAGGTTTGATTATTTGAAACAGATGTATCAGGTTGCCAAGAGGTAGGATCAAGTGATTCCCAATAGTAGTGTTTAAACCACTCCTCCTTTGTCATTTTCTTTGGTGGAAAAGAATTCAATGGATTTGGTGAGGATCTTAACACTAAGTCAAGTTCTCCAAATAACTTGTCAAGGTCCATGGAAGAGGTAGAGGATAGGGAATCCCACTCATAGTCGTTGGAGTCCGGGGAGTCATAGTGATATTGGTCCAATGGTTCGCAAGATGTCTTAATATCTTCTGAAGAACTTCCTTCCTCAAGTAAGGGTGAGGTGGTACTAGGAACGCCAATATGAATCAGTTGAAACCCTAGCCCGACGCCTTTTGGCCACTGAGAAACAAATATTGGTTCAATCCTCCCATCTTGGTTTAAGCCTAAACCACTTTGTCCATCATATCCCTTGCTTTGCATGATTGTGAAACCCTTTCCATATAGATCTATAGGAATCTGAGAAAGTGAGGAAGGTTGTTCATTATCTACCTTGCACAACCAGGAGGTGACATCTTCTGTATTTACAACCTCTTTGCTTAATTCGCCCCATTTAGTGAAAGTTGTAGGAGGAACATGTATAGTGACCATAGACTGTCCCCTATCTGGTGTAGGAAAACCGTATGAATTAGGAGGAATCAAATGGCTAACAAAATAAGATGTCGTCATGTAATAATCTCCACAACCCTTGTCTTGGATCTCAACCCTAGGAGTGATAGGAATTGAGGGTGAAATAGATGTTCGAGTGAGTGTGGATGGATCAACATAGGAAGATGGATTAGATGATGAAGCCTCTTGGTTTACTGGCACTTGGCATTGGGGGATCTCTTTTAGATTGGTACAATATTGGAATGAGTTTGGGTCACCATCTATGGTTATTTCAGTGCCACTGTAAGGGAATTTAAGACATTGATGATACGTGGAAGGGACCGCCTTCATGGCATGAATCCATGGTCTACCTAGCAGAAGGTTATAAAGAAGGGTGAGATCCAAGACCTAGAACTTTTTCTCCATTACTGCAGGACCAATTCTGATAGGAAGTGTAATCACCCCCTTTGATTTTCGTTCCTCATCATCATAAGCTTTAATGAAAATACTTTTGGTTGTTTCCACGCATGCTTCTGAGAAACCTAATGCCTTAATTATTTTTAAAGTGTACAGATTTAACCCTACTCCTCCGTCTACCAAAACTCGTCTAACTTTGGTATCATCAACAAGAACTTCTAGATGTAAAGGATCGTTATGGTTCGTCTTTTCATTTGTATAGTCTTGTTCAGAAAATGTGGCATGGTGATTATTGTTCAAGTAGCCCACCATTTCCTGGAAATGATTGACATCAAGGTCATTAGGGACCTTGGTGTTTTGTAAAGCCTTATCGAGAATAGATTGATGCTCAGGGGAAATACGCAACAGTTCCAAGATTGAGATTTGGGCTGGGGTCTTCCCCAACTGGTCAAGTAGGTTATATTGTAACTTGGAAGGCTGTGGTGTTTGCTACGATGGAGGACCTTGGATAGTGATCTTAGTACGATGAGTATTGACCGCGCACTCGAGATTTGTATTGATAGTAATTGTATTGATATTCTCATCAGCAGCGCGAAGGTGATGAATGATTTTTCCACCATTATAATCATGCTTGATACTCGCATGGTTGGCTAACATATTGGTCTTAGTACTCGAACTGGGAACAGTTCATTTCCCATGGTCATGTAGTGGATCAAAAAAGACTCGATGATCAGTGTTTGATGACTTTTGTTTTTTTCCACTAACTTCAATTATTCTCCTTTCGACAAGATCCTGTATGATATTCTTCAGTTGTCGACAGTTTTGTAGGTTATGTCCCTTAGTTCTATGATAATCACAAAAGGCATTATCATCCCACCAAACTGGTTTAAATTGTCCTGGATCGTATTTTCTTGGTTCCTGCAGCTGTATAAGATTATGTTGTAATAGTTGTTTAAATACGAACTCAATGGGTTCCCCTAAAGGAGTGAACTCATGTTTTTGAAACCTCCTTTGTTGTTGTGGATGTTGAGTATTTTGGAAGATGTTAGGAGGTTCATTGACAACATTAAGCATGTTGTAAAAAGTGTGAGGTCCTTGTAATGTGATGAGTGGCCCCACTTGTAGTGTTCTAGCATCAACTATTCCATCATTGGTGACATTTTTGTTGCGAGACCAAAATCTGTTTCTGTCAATGGGGGTGTTTTGCACAATCGGATTTCTATTGGATGTTGATGTCTTAAGTTCGCCTTTTTCAATGAGATCATTTTCTATTATAACCCCTTTTTCCACTAGTTCTAAAAAAGACGTACAACAATGTACCCTTAAGTTACTCCGTAGTTTTGCAAGAAGGTTTTCTCGGAACATAGTAACTTTTTGTTTTTCAGGTATCTCGACAGGACACTGGCTAGCTATAGTCCTCCACCTCTGGAAGAAAGCAATAAATGTTTCACCTTCGTCTTGTGTTGTGTGACACAAGGTTGCTATATTTATCTTGTGGTCTATGTTGAAAGAGAATTGTTGCACAAATTTCTCAACCAATTCACCCCAAGATCTGATGCTAGAGTCTAGACCTAAAAACCACTCTAGTATAATTCCTACAAGATTTCTCAGAAATAGTCTCATAATATATGTGGGGTCATAGGCGACATCTATGCATATGGTAGAAAATTCCCTTATATGTTCTATTGGATTCCGTTTGCCATTGTACTTAGGGAGATTTGGTATGACATATCCGTGAGGGAAAGGGGTCATATACAATGATCTATCAAAGGGAAATGGGCATATGTCCTTTGTTGAAAAGGATTTCTTAGTTGACACCGAAATGTTATCCATTTTCATTTTTAGAGGATGAATTTGTGTTTGTAAGATGTCAACTTGGGTCAAGGATGTGCTAGGAAGATTATGCAGATCCGTGTAAGTATTCTGAAATCCAAATTCTTGTGATGGGTTTCTATTGAACGTTGGTATTTGAGGTGGGTTTGGATTCAGAATGTTGGTAAACGTGTTCTGGTCTGGAATCTACATAAAATGGGTTTCACTCAGGATCTGTGTGAACGGATTTTGACTACCAATCTGGGAGAAAGGATTCTAATTCGAAATCTATGTAAATGGATTCAGATTGCTAGTTTGGGCAAAGGAATTCTGATTCAGAATCTAAGTAAATGGATTCTGGTTGCCAGTCTGGGAGAATGGATTCTGATTTGGAATCTGTGTGAATATATTATGACTACCAATCTGGGAAGATGGGTTCTGATTGCCATATTGGAATGAGGGAATGCCTCCTGTTTGTGTAATCCATGGTATAGTACTAGTGATTTGAGCACTAGGTATGGCCATCGATTGTGGTATGGTGCTTGTGACACTGGCATTAGGTATGGCCGTTGACTGGGATGTTGTAATTGTGACACCGACATATGGTGTAGAGGCTAACATTTTAGGTCTTTTAATCCCAACAAGAGGACTGGAGGGAGTGGATGATGATCCTCCTATAGTGAAATTAAATTTTGATGTCATGCCGGATGTACCAAATGGAGATGTATGGACTGTCATACTCTGTGTAGGTGTGCCAGATGGCATGGTTGTGCTGACTTGAGGTATAGTAGTACTAGCAGTTGTATTTGTCCCTTGTGTAGGTTGAGTTTGTAAGGTGCTGATATCAAATCCTGTAGGTAAGGTAGCACCTTCAGCTAGCAATTTGGCTAAGTATCATTGATGATCGTTTGCTAGGAACTCATCTACGAAAGAGACAAACTCAGGGTCCTGTGCGACAACCTTTATGTCTTTTGTTGTAATGTGACCTTGAGTGTTTCTAGTGGTGAATTTTTCTAATAGAGTCTTGTGAGGTCTTGAAGAAAATGGATTGATGAATTCATTTGGGTTCGACCTCTTTTCTCTCTCTCTCTTCTCTTAGACCTAGTTTCAACCATGTAAGATTAGCTCAATATGCAAGGAATGCAAAACTACGTCTATGGACAGTATGACTCTAGTCTATATTTTTGGGATTTTCTAGATGCAAAATAAGGAATGTTCTAGGATGATACTATCCTAAAATCTAAAGATGCAAAGTCTAAGCAAGTCTCTAAAATAATCAATTCTATAAACCCCAGACGGAGGGACCAACTACCTAAAGTCTAACCAAGGCATCAATTTAGTTAAGTGAAGGAACCAATGTAGGATGAGGATCAAAGACAAGTTGAGTTTCCTAACTAGACTGATGAGCTAGGAGGACTCTCTATAGGACAAAGGATAAAATGATAAGACTAGGTTCAATGACAAATTTTGTTGACGCTATGATTTTTCTAGAGTGTAGATGGTGGACCTATCCTAAATTTTGTAAAAATGGCCCTCCTAGAAGTTTACTCTAAAGGAAAAATGTATTCTAATATGAGACCAAACTTAGAATTAGGAAAACTATGGTAATGACTATATGAACTTAAAGGATGCAAAATTGAGCAAAATTGTTTCCATTTTTTGTTCAAAGTTTTCTTGTGGGATGCCAACTGAAAGACAAGTATAATTGTGTTGACTGGACAGTGATCGTGAATTATGGTTTTCTAATCAGGCAAATGCGTCGTAGGATTTCACATATGCAGTTAAGTTTACCAGTTGCGGTTAAATTTCACAGTTGCGGTTAAATTTCACAGTTGTGGTTTTCTAATGAGCAATTGTGTGTCCCTGATAAAGTTTAATGTCTGACTCTGATAGATACGGTTAACCTTCTAACAAATGTGACTCATAATGATAGTTGTGACTCAAAATATAACATATGCGGTTCTTCGCAAAGAAAATGTGAGCTAATCTGGCAGATGTGACTCTTCGCTAAACAGATGCGACTTGAAGTTAAACAGATGCGAATCTAAAATTAATTGTGACTTTCTGGTGAACAATTGCGACTCTTTGTGTATTTTCAATGATTTGAGATTTACAACTGACTTTGTTTTCCATGATCCAATTCTAGAAAACAAGAACAATCATAAGACAAAGTGTTTACAATTTGATTTTGGACTCAAAGAATGTTTAAGTTGAGAACAGACAAGCACATCCTAATAGGAAAAAAGGACAAGGGTTTGTATACTTGTTATAGCACACCTAAATACCTTGGATTGGTGATAAAAACCTTTCCTTCTCGAGAGCGGATAGCTTAGAAATTGGGTGGCATTGGCTCCCCTCCGTGGCTCATTAATGTCATTTGAGCTCACCAATTTCAAATTCTTTGGGCAATGACCTCCCAAGAACTGCTATCTCTACTCAAGGGGATTAGTAGTGAGTGTCTTCGGGCATGATATTGTACCCTGCACTATACCAAGCAACGGCCAAAAATGGTTGGTCTCTAAAACAAAGGGTTTTTAATACGGGAATTATGTTCATAGGGCATGATCCATGCGGCGAGAGTCCCCTTTCGGATCCATCTCATCAGAACCATACGTGTGATTCTTGGGCTTTCCCCGACAATCCACTTTTATATACTGGTTGGAAGTCCCTCGGGTTCAGGGTGCTACCGATCTGAGTCGTCTTGGGGTGAGTACTTTTTCCCACCAGAATAGGCCCAAGTTCTAGAGTTGGTAACCATTTCTCTTACACCTAGTATCACACAGATGCGCAAGGGGAGATGATACTTCGATGCACCAAATCATGAGGGTAATACACAGTTATGCTTTCACACCAAACACAGTAAACACTTGTTAATTTTAAACCAAACGAAAGATTTGCTACACTACCAAACAATCTGTTTTAAGAAAATTAACTAAGGTCTTCGACATGTGTTCTGCAGAAAGATTCGTTAGTATTTTTTAGTATTTTCTTCGTCAATTGTCCTGCAAAAAATTGTAAACTCCAAAAACAAAAAAATCCCGCACGCTGAAAATCCGATATTAGTAACACAAATCAATTGAAATTTTTAGATTTCCAAAAATAGAAACAAAAGGTTACCAGTCAATTGCATCGTTGTTTTACCAGTCAGATGCGTTGAATTTTTCTGCAATTATGTTCTCGGTATTTTACCATTCAGTTGTGGTTAAGGAATTTGTAGATGCGTCAGAATTTTTCAGATGCGTCATTTCTAGTGTTAGATGCAGTTCAGAAAGTCAATTGTATTGCTTTGTCAAACTAATGTGTTTGTGAATTTCAATTGCAGCATTTCATCAAGCTGATGTGTTGTTCTGTACGAAAAACCTACAAAAATCAAAATAAAAGTCTACGGATACGCGAAGATGGTGTCTTCACGTCGGGTTCACCAAATGTAACGTCAAGAAAGTGCAGAAAGAAAAGATTAAAAGCAAGCATGCAATGCAGATCTAAATGTAATCTAATGCTAAGCAACAAAGAACAAAGGAAAGTAAAAACGTAAATAAAACTTGAAAAATCTCACCAAATTTGTATGTATTTCCATGATTCATCTCGATTTCCCTTCTCCATTTTGCTGTTGTAGTATAATTTCCCTCAAATTTTCAAAGGTTCATGCAAGTATAGCCTATAATAGTGATTTAGCAAAACATTGAAGATTCAAGATAGCTGTTCAAAAAGTCATAAGATTTTGAGAGAGATTTGAATGATGAAGACCAGATCAATTTATAGAAAATTGATTATTCGAACGATAGGCCAGGATTGAAAGATCAACGAATGGTTGAGATTGACTGATTAGTCATGCATTCTGATAACAATTAGTAATGACATGAGTGATAAATTATAAATAGAATTAAAGATTAAATAAATAATTTAATCTTCCAGTTTGGTATTCGAAAACAAAAGAATTATTTTTGCATGACAAAGATGAAGATGGATTAAAGCAACTCTTGTTCGAATGCACGCACAAGGTTTGATTAATTAAATAGGAATATTTAATTAATCTGCATGTACATGCAAATGAGTTAGAACTAGATGATTGAATGATTTGACGAAGAGATTACTTGAGAACGCCACGCAGACATTAAATCAAGAGTTCACTAAGCGATTTGAATAGATCTTTGAGTCGATTAAAAGTGAATACTTAGATAACTCACACAATTATCTAAATATAGAGGAATGTGTTAAAATAGAATTCATGAATTAAATAATTCATTTAATTCAAGATTTGATATTTGAAGAATAATTAAGTAAATAAGATTTATTTAATTAAGTGATGAAGGGATTTAAATGAATAATTAAATAAATAAAGAATTTATTTAATTATAGTTGAAGTATGATAAAGAGTAAATTAAATAAGAATATATTTAATTTGACAAGAAGGATAAGGTTAATTAGTAACATAATTAAATAAAAGTTTATTTAATTAATCAGATAGAATAAAGAAAAGTGTGAATTAATTAAATAATTAAGATTATTTAATTAATAGAAGAAATGAAGACTATAGAGAATAATTAAATAATTGACATTATTTAATCATGACCATGAAGAATACGAATTATGAAGAATATTGAATTTGCAGGCTTAAACCAGATTTCGGTGTCTACAATGCCTATATGATTATGCAATGGATGTTTTATGCAAATGTATGGTTTATGAGATATTTAGACTAATAGATCTATATTATGATGATGAACATGCATGTGAGATGATTATGCGACTAACAGATCTATATTATGCTCCTAATGGATAAAGTGCAATCTTTATTTATTTTGTCTCGTGCATGATATGGTGATGTATTTTATATGATGCTTATAATGATGTTATTTATGCATGTGGCAATGAATGTTATGATGATATTTATGATATGGTATGGTGGATGCAAATGACGTGGATACTTTGATATATGATATGTGATGGTTTATGCATTTTATAATGGTGATGCTATGATGATGTAGATGTTTATAATGTTGTGGAATGATTATTTGGATGCTTATGTGATGATATATGATTTATGAGATGATTTATGCAATGTTGATGCAAATGAACTCTTAATGCAAATGAAGTGGAAATGCAAATGGATGTTAATGAAAATGATTTAGAATAACAAATATATGGATAGGAATGCAATGTTATGATATGATTTGATGCATTCTATTTGATATGCAATATGTAATATGCTATGTGCTGATGGTTTGTGAATGCAGGATGGATGCAATGGTAATGATGATTTGTGATTAACTGTCATGGTACCATGTTAGCGTGAAAAGTAAGAGAGATGAAAACAAGAGATTCCAACAAGACATAGGATGTTGATGATAATGATGACTGCTTGCCAAGGAGTTGGGATTTTCAAATGACCAATTACCTTATGTTTGATAGCACACATAGGCACGATGCATCAAGGTACTAAGAACTAGGATGGTGTTGCGCCTAGTGTGATGGACTTTGACTCGACAATAATATGTATTCTTGTTCACACATGGTATACAAAACCTTATCCAAGATGCAGTTTGGCTATTTCGGATATCTCGGGCCAAAACATAGGAAAGCAAGCCTTCCTATGTGGTCAACAAGATATCTAAAACATCCTCCCTATACCTAAACAAATCACGCATGACCAGGTTATATTACAAGAATATCCAACAAGCACGACAGATAAAAAGATAATGATCATTGCCCCATTTCTATCTCTCTAAATCCCCTTGTTTGGGACATCATCGAGAGGTCCTTGAAATGAGCGCAAAAAGATAAGTAACAAGACAAAGATAAAGTAAACAAACAAGTTGATGTTCTTCATACCGCTAGCCATGACTAAACTACGGTGATGCTTGATGTTGATGTCCATCATAGGGAGGATGCATCCTAGGACATGACGATATTAGATGATTTGATATGAGACTGATTGGATGATAAGCTATTGACACAAAGAGTTGACCAAATTGTTTACGTACTAACCTAGACTTGAGATTTTGACAATTTAGTTTTCACTTTTGAACTGTTAGACTTGTTTCCGATTGCTTCACCAAAGGTTGAGGATGATGATTGATTTATTGTGAATGATGTTATTGTGGGTGAAAACGAGATGGGACAGATGGATTTTTTTTAAATATTTGGATGTTTTTGATGTTTTTGAAATGTGTTGAGGTTGTTTTTGGTATTTTTGAGGTTTTTCAAATGTTTTGATTTTTTATTTTTCCAATGTTTTGGGGTTTTTTAAGATTTTGACCAAGAGACTAACCTAAGGACCTATCCTAGTGGCCTCAAGGGTTGATCAACATATTAGCCTTGCCTACGTTATACATGCAAATACCACATAATTCGACTAATGATTTCACTGATTTACGAACGAAGATATACATGATGAAATGTCAGTTTATTATGACGGACTCTTAAAGGATTGACCTAAGTGTCTCGGGGGATGATCAAAGATCAACCTTGCCTACGTTCAAGGCTTAGAGACCCGTAGTTCGACAAGACGACTCTATTTTTGAATTTTTGACTGACTTTTTGACCTATTTTTGGATTTTGATATGTTTTGAATGTTTTTGGATTTTCTTGGTTTTCTGATGTTTTTGGATTTTCCGATTTTCTGATGTTTTTGGATTTTCTGATTTTCTGATGTTTTTGGATTTTCTAATTTAAGGACTTCAAGAATATACATGAATCTGATCTTATGAGAACATGCCCATAGCGTGAGGTGATAGACTACTCCGATAAAGGCAGGAAAAACTGACGTTGAGAATGGGTCGAGTAGTACTAGGAGGGATCATGACACAAACACAGGACCAAGCTATGATGCAGATGTCGAATAGATGGGTGATGGAGATATGGAATACGATGGATGATGGAATCTTGATGGAGGCATGATGAAGAACAGGCCATGAAGATCTTGGTGAATGAAAAATGATTATTTACATAGGGTACCTGTTTGCCAGGTTTTCACTAGAGGATGATTTTTCTCTTTACTATTTTTTTTTTTTTTTGTCACCAAGACGCCTGTTTGCTAGGTTTTCATCAAGGTAACTATTTTTTCAGGAGTTTTTTGGATTTTTTGATTTTTTTTGGTTTTATACCTTGAAAAATTAGGCATAAAACTATTTGAGATGGGAACTATTCATGGGCTCTTGCAAAGGCTCCCCTTCGGGTGTTGACAAATGATATGCCCCTAACTTATAGCTCACTGTGATGACAAATGGTCCTAATCAGTTGGGCTCAAATTTTCCTTTGTTGTTTGGATTATGGACATTTTTTTTATTCTCTTTTAGTACTAGTTCTCCAACTTGGAAAGTCTTGCTTCTGATCTTCTTGTTATAGCTCCTTTTGAGTTTGTTCTAATAGACTTACAAATGATTTAAAGTGTCTATATGCCGCTCATCCAGTAGCTCCAGCTCATTCAATCTTGATACTCGGTATTCTTCATCCGTGATGAGTTTTTGTAGTGATATTCTTAGAGATGGGAGCTCGATCTCAATGGGTAATATTGCCTCTGATCTGTAGACTAGGGAGAAGGGAGTGGCATAGGTGGGTGTGCGGATGCTGGTTCGGTAGGCCCAGAGGGCGGGATTTAGCTACAGATGCCAGTCATGACCTACGTCATTGATTGTTTTCTTGAGGATTTTCAAAATGGTTTTATTGGTGAATTTTGCTTGGCCATTGCCTTGGGGATAGTATGGGGTGGAAAAATGATGTTGGATTTTGAATTTTTTGCATAGATCATGAACCTCCTCATTCTTGAAAGGTGTCCCATTATTTGAGATAATAGCTTGGGGAACACCATATCGACATATTAAGTAGTTCAAGATGAACTTTGATATCTGCTCTCCAGTGATATATGTCATAGGGATGGCTTCCACCCACTTGTTGAAGTATTCAGTGGCAGTTATGATGAACTTGTGGCCATTAGATGAGGTGGGAGTGATTTTTCCAATGAGATCGAGTCCCCATTGCGAGAAGGGCCATCGTGTGACAAGAGGATGAAGTTCTTAAGCTGGAGCATGGATGAGGTCCCCATGTTGCTAACATTGTAGGCACCTTTTGATGTAGTCATGTGCTTCTCTTTCCATTGTAGGCCAATAATACCCCATCCTTAACAATTTCTTGGCTAGGGTCATTCCACTCGAGTGTGAACCACAGATGTCATTATGCACCTCAGTTAAAGTAGTCAATGCCTCCTTAATGTTTAAACAACATAGTAGGGCTCCTTTTATGCTCCTACAGTAAAGGTTATTTCCTAGGATGATAAACCGGGATGCTTTCTTAACAAAGGTTCTTTTTAGGCTTGAAGGTAAGTCAGCAGGTAAGACCCCTATTCACAAGTAGTTATAAATGTCATGGTACCAGGGATCACTGGGACCAACAATTTCACACACAAATTCTAACTTCGGTACCTCGAATGCGGGTACGAGAAGTTGTTCTACCAAGAATTCATGTTTTGGGACGTTGCGAGGGATGTCCAGTAGGGATCCAATCATTGCCATGACGTCTACTGCTCTGTTGTTGGCTTTGGGAATTTTCTCAAATGTGATATTAATGAATGATTCTTTGAGAATCTCTACCAACTTATTGTATGGAGTCAGCTTATCATCCTTTGTCTGGTACTCATCATTCACTCAGTTTATTATCAGCTGGGAGTCGCCATATACTTTGAGAGTCATGATGTGCCACTGCACTGCTATTCTGAGACCTATGGTTAAAGCCTCGTATTTTGCAATGTTGTTGGTGAAAAGGAATTTCAATTTGTAGGATCTAGGTATACAATCCCCCTACGGGGTGATGAAGAAAACACCAGCTCCCGATCCATGCTGCGTATAGGAGCCATCAAAGTAGAGTTTCCAATGGTCAGTTATGCTGACATTGAATATGGATTCATCGATAAACTCTGATATAAGTGGATTCTCTGAATAGATTGGTGCTTCTACAAGTTGATCTGCAATGACTTGGCCTTTGATTACTTTTCGTTCCACGTATTCAATGTCATACTTTGATAGTATCATTACCCATTTAGCCATCCTTCCTGTGAGCATTATTTTTGACAATAGGTACTTGAGGGGATCGATTTTGGTGATGAGTTTGATTTTTTGTGGTAGCATGTAATGTCTATATTTTTGTGAAGCAAAAACAACTGCTAGACATGATTTTTCAATGAATGAGTAGTTTAACTCATGCCTAGCCATTGTTCTGCTGATATAATAGATGTCCCTTTCTATCCCATTCTCATCGTGTTGAGCTAGGAGAGCTCCAAGGGTTGTTGTTGTTGCTGACACAAAGAATTAATGGATTTCTTAGGATCGATGGCGTGAGGAATAGAGGTGTGAGTAGATATTATTTGATTTTTTTTAAGGATTCTTCACACTTGTCATCCCATTTGTACGCTACTCCCTTGTGAAGTAGGTGAGAATATGGGTTTTGTTTATCTGCCAGTTGTGCTATAAATCTGCGAAAGGATTGAATCCTGCCTTGGAGACCTCTCAATTGTTTCAATGTTCTAGGTGCCTCCATCTCTAAGATTTCTTTCACTTTTGTTGGATCTATTTCAATACCCCTCATTGACACTATGTAGCCCAGTAGCTTTCCTGATTGTACGCTGAATACGCACTTCTTTGGATTTAAGCGAACCTGTTATTCCTCTAGCCTGTTGAAGATAACACTCAAGGTTGCTATGTGATCTTTCCTCTTTCTATATTTTGTTGGTATGCCATCAACATAATCTTCAATAGTTTTATGGATCATGTCATGGAATATTAACGTCATGGCTCTTTGGTATGTTTCTCCTGCATTCTTCAAGCTGAATGGCATCATATTCCAGCAATAAGTCCCCCATGGACAAGTGAAGGTCGTTTTGTGTTGGTCCTATTTAGCAATCATTATCTGGTTGTATCCCAAGAAACCATCCATCATGTCCATGATCATGTCAATGTTGGGCAATGGGAAATTGTCTTTTGGACATGCTTTGTTTCATTCCCTGAAGTCTATGCAGATTTAGATGCCCCCATCTGGTTTTGAAACATGAACCAAATTTGACACCCATTCTAGATAATCGATTGGTCAAATGAATCTTGCGTCCAGTAGCTTCTTCAATTCCATTTTGACTAGCATGGCAATCTAAGGGTGCATTTTTCTGAGCTTTTGTCTAACGGGCTTTACTTCAGAGTATACTGCTAGGTGATGAACTACAATTTCTGGATCAAGCCCTGGCATATCTGCATAGCTCCATGCAAAATTAACTTGTCTTTCTCTCAAGAAGGCTGCTAGGAGCTCTTGTTCCTCTACTAGTAATGACTCTGCATGGAATGTTATGTGTGGGGTCTCCTCTATTCCTAGATTAATTGGATTACATTTTTCTGCTAGGAACGTTGTCTTTTCTTGATGAAGAGCTCTAAAAGGAAGATTGAATCCCCCATCCTCAGGCACCTTGGAGAGGTTTTCACCATTGGATGTCTTCTTTCTTTTTACTTTTTCAGGTCGGAGAGTGCCACAATGTGGTTTTCACTCAAAGACCTAGAGATTATTCTTAGTTTTTCGCTTTTGTGACTGAGGGATTCAATCATTTCCCCATAATATGCATGTGTATCTAGCTCAATGATAAATCTTGTTTTATGATCCCCACATGGAATATTATCCTGTAGTCCCATGAATTCTGAGAGCGCCTCATTATTTTTTGAATGTGTCAAGAATTGGCGGTCCTCGTTGGTCATAATCAATGAGTTGTGCGTAGACTAGATGGATTTCATGGTTTTGATGGTCTATGGGCTCAAATGACATAGTACTAATCAAGAGACAAACACCATATTAGATCCAATGCAATTTAGTATCATGATTCCCCAAGAAATCCATTTAAATTGCAATGAAAAGGAAATGAAATGAAGAACATAAAAAAACACAAGCCAAAGATATTAAATCCTATTCAAATGCAAATGAAAACTCTTGATCTCTTGGGGGAGTTGGTGCCAATTTGATGTGGAAATTGGCCCTTTCTCAACTCCTATGATGCAAGCTTGATGAATGTTGATGAATGATCCACTTTGTTGATGATTGAAGTGTGCTCTTAGATGAAAATTTGCATAACCTAGCTATAAAACTCAATGAGATGGATGAAGATTGCTATGGATTTGAGTATAGTAAGTTTACTCAAGTTGCGGATGATAGAACCAGAAACGAAGCCTCTTATTTATAGAATGATAAGATGGAGAAATTCCCAAAATGAAGCAATGTGGGACTAACATTCAACCAATGGCAAGGTGTCACTTGTCCAAATGTGAATGGATGGAGGATGTGCAATTTTTGATGAATGTTCCCATAAATGCAATTAGGTGATATTTGAAAATGGTGAAATGACATGTAAGAGGGAAAAGGAATGTCTTAAATGCCACTTGGCTCAATGCAAAATGAAATAAATGTCTCGTTGGAAGGATAAAGTCACTTGGATTTTGAATTCAAATTGAGAGAATATTCCCCCATTATGCCATGTTGAGAGAAAATAGAGATTTAATAAATGAATTAAATCTATTTTCATGTGAAAGTGGGAAAAGCCAGAGGATGTGACATGAGTTTAGATTAAATTAATCAGGATTAGGTTAATTTAATGAGGGATTAGATGATTTGAATTTTTGACTTAGATTAATGGATTAAAATAAATCAAAAGGAGATGAAAAGTGATTTAGACTTAGTTAAATAAATGTTTTGATTTATTTAGCTAAAGGGAATGATGTTAGTGGTTTAATTAAATAAGTTTGATTTATTTAATTAAATGAAGAACTTTAGAAGTTAATTAAATAATATTGGTTTATTTAATTAAAGAGGGACCTTAGGATTGATTTATGATTTAATTAAGTAAATTTGATTGATTTGATTAATAGA
This sequence comes from Sequoia sempervirens, assembly GCA_007258455.2. Taxonomy (NCBI): domain Eukaryota; kingdom Viridiplantae; phylum Streptophyta; class Pinopsida; order Cupressales; family Cupressaceae; genus Sequoia; species Sequoia sempervirens. The sequence continues at coordinate 32,554 of VDFB02081462.1, forward strand.
GGAATTAAGATGGATTAATTAAGTATTTAATAAAGGGATGATTTAAAGAAGAATCGAAATTAGTTGATCAAAACATTTTTCATGTCTACAGTTATAACCTGAGTAATGCACTCACTCTGTTTGGGTCTATTGAAATACCTCTTTCAAAAATAATGTGTCCCACCAGTTTATCTTCAATCACCCCAAAAATACATTTCTTAGGATTTAGTGAAACTCTATAGGTTTCACACTTTACAATATTGCTCTAAGATCTCGAACATGATCTCCTTTGTTCTTTGAAAATACTATGAGGTCATCCATGTAGATGATAATATATTTTCCTATGAAATCTCGAAAAGCATAATCCATAGCTCTCTGAAATGTAGCTCCGACATTTATCAACCCAAATGACATCCTTCTGTAAGAAAAATGTCCCCTCTTTGTGGTGAATGTTGTCTTCATCCAATCTTCCTTCGCTACCATTACTTGATTATATCCAGTGAATCCATCCAAAAAGGACATCATCTGTGAACCATTGATGATTTGTAATACTTCTTCCAGTGAAGGTAGTGGATAATTATCTTTCTTAGACACCTTATTAAGATTTTGGAAATCTACACACAACCGTATGTCTCGATTCTTCTTCCTTATAGGTACCAATTTTTCCACCCAGGTAGAATGTCTGATAGGAAATATTATTTGGGATGAGAGAATCTTTTGGACTTCCTTTCGGATTAGTGGTTCTAAGAGTGCATTTACTAGTCGTTGTTTCTATTGAACAAGCTTTACATTAGGCTTTAGCAATATTGTATGTGTAATGATGGAAGTATCATAGGTTTTCAAGTCTTCATATGTCCACACTATAACTTTTCAATAATATTTGAGTGCCTGAGCAATATTTCTCCTTTCTTCTTCAATACACACCTTTCCTATAAGCACATTCTTAGGATTTTCTATAGTATGCAAATTGTATAATTTAGATTGCCCTCCATCACTTTGGGGAAAATATTTCTGTCAAACTATCTGATCTATGTCAAACAGTTGTTCCAACTCAATTATCCCTTTCAGAATACTATTATCTTTAGCTTGAGCTAATTCTACGTCTTGAATTTCGCCATCGGAGCAAATCTATTTCTTCAATTATTTGTTCTTCGAAGATACCAAAGTTAGTAATGAATTCCAGTATGTTTTGATCATCTTCGAACACTTTCAAATTTGTAACATTATTGAGAACCGAAGGTAACTGCACCAATTCAACTATAAATCTTCTTAAATATGAAGCATCTAAATGTTCTAGAGCACTAGCAGCAGTAGCTAAAGCATCGACTATTTGATTAAATCTTTGTGGAATGTGAGTAATGTTGAAAGCATCAAAATCTTCTATTAGATCCCATACTCTATGTCGATAATTGGACAATTGCTTGTAATGACAAACATACTACTTTCAAACTTATCTAACTATCTATTCAGAGTCACCAAACACCTTAAGAATTTTGACTTTCTTCTTGATTGTGAGCATCAAACCATGAATAAGGGTTTCATATTCTGCACATTGTTAGTACATTGGAATTGCAATCAATAAGATACAAGAAAATATTTACCTTGTGGGTTGATGAGTTCAACTCCAATTCCAATTCCTTGTTTTGATTTGGATCTATCAAACTTAAGGATCCCAGATTGATCATCTGTAACTTGAAACTTACCATTCTTAAGAGTTGTCGAATTAGCATCTTCAATTTGTGTAGCCTGGACTTTGTCTCCATGTATTTTTGGTTCATACCTTTTGATCTTATCATGTTCTAGACAATACTGGTTCTCAATTTTGTGAATTATTTCCAAGCACATCATGCAACTGTCTTCTGAATGCGTAGAATTGTGTAACCCACACCAATCCTGCAATAAAAAAATAGTGAAATTTTAATCTTATCACTCTTTCGAGCTTCTGTAATAATATTCTTCCAAAATTTATCATAATGACAACTTTCTTCTTCAGAAGAATCACAATTTGATTCAATTAAAACATCAGTTCCAGGAGTTATATGATTATTCTCTTCAGCCTTGCATGTAAATACTTCTTCTATTTTAACTCATGAGCTTTGGATTTTATAAACCCTTGGTTCTACATCAATATATAGAACTTCATTTTTTTGATCGTAATCAGTGATCATGTATTTCATACGCGGTTCTCTCTCAATTGTAATTTGATTAGGAACTCCTTTCCATGGTAACCACATATGTGAGAAATCCATGGCCATGTACCCATTCAAATTCTTTGACCAATCCCTACTTAATAACATACCGTAAGTGTTAGGTATCTTAATGACCTGAATGTCTATAAAATGACCTGAATGTCTATAAAATACTGAATCTTGGGATTCGACGCTAGCTACATATGAATATTAGTTAACTCTCTGACTACATTTACTTCAGTTTTGTCAAGTTGAGTAACTTTCTTTAAAGAAATTTCCGGAGTCAACCCTAGCATTTGACATATGATAAAGGCATCACATTAGTAGAGGCTCTAAATTCTACTAAACAATTATGAAGATTTTTACTGAATATTCTCAGCATGAGTAAGAATGGCGGGGATTCTAGTTTTCCTTTGTAAAAGGCTACTTGCACATCCGCCATAGGAACAATGTTCTTTTCTTTTTCTTTAATGGAATTATCTTTCACTTGATATTCTCTAAATTTCCTTTCTTTTGGAAGATCTTCTAAAGTATTTAAGAAAGCTTTCCTGATCGTAGGTGTTTTGAGCAATTCTGATAAAGAAAGGCTAATTTTTACCTTTTTGATTTCTTCTGCTAAATAATTAGTCAAGTTGTTTTGATCAGTAGAATCTACTTTTTCATTTCGTGAAACATTTGATGAATTATAATGAGAGGTCACCTTAGGTAACCCTGGAGTATTGCTTGATTTATCATTTAGTAGAGTGTTAAAGTTGTTAGGTGGAATTGACATGGTCAACGACTCATTGAATTTATTTCCACCATTTGTGTTACTTCTCAGGTTATAACTATGTCCTTTTTGATATTGTTGAAAATCATGAGTTCCATCAACTTCATCTTGGGGTTCATTTTCATCTTGATAAGGAAACGTATATGTTTCTAAATTCATGTCTAAACTATCTCCTTGATATTCATGAGTATGACTCCTGACAACAACAGATGACCCGACACATTCGTAACTTTCAAGAACTAAAGAAAAATCATATCCTATTGGAACCAATTCATTTATTTTAGGAGGATGAGAGTCACATTGTTCGTTGTAATGTGTGGTAGCCAACAAAATATTTGAAGTGGTTTTAAACTATGGACAATCCACTTTAGTATGAGCATTTGTATTATGAATTCTACACCAATTATTCATCGCAAGGTTAGCTAAATTCACCTTCAACGTGGATCTATCATTAGAAGGATTAGCATTATCTAAAGTTGTGGATATTCCTCCATTATTTGGTCATGTGTTCCAAGGTCTAGGTGGTCTGGGAGCATTATATGCTCGACTTTGCGAATTATGATTGTTATTTTGAGAATAAAAGTTTTCATTTCTTAATTGTGTAACCTCTGTGGTTAACCTTTTGAGTTGAGTTGTGATTTCTCTAATTTCTTCCTTGTCATCTAGAATTTTAACATTTTGACTCTCTTGAGTTTGTGAGAAGAAAGAATTTCCATTTGGATGCAACTTTGTGATAGCTAGACCAGGGTGAGGGACTAAAGCTTGACTATTTCCTGGTTGAAAGAAATTATTCTAAGGAATTGTCCCATTCTGGACCATTAAAGAAAAATCATTAGGAATCATTGGATGATTTAAAGGGACTCTATTCACACTTGGGACAGGATAATTATTCAATCCATTTCCACCATTTGCAGATGATCCACTTCTAAGGTGTTTCATTTCTAAATTTACACTTACGGCTTTACCTTAGGCTTCTAGTAAAGTAGTAGGAGGATTTTCCCTTCACTTCACAAACATATCAGTTAAAGGACCTACTTTCGTATACTAAATAGCAATGGCAGACAAATTATCCACTACATATGGTGCATGTAACCTAGAATAATCCTTTTGTAATTTTTCATTAAAAGCAGTTATAGGTTCTCCATCGAACCTCTTGATTTGAGAAAACTGATGATATAACAAGGTAGGATCAATTGGTGTTCTAAATCTGGCCAAAAATTGACTTTCCATATCTTTCCATGATCTAACTGAGTTATGAGGTAGGTTGATATACCACTGGTAAACTTCATCACTTAAGGTATATGGAAATAATCTACACACGACGTCTTCATGTTGAATCCTTGCTCTTAAACATGTATCCTTAAAGATACTAATATGTTCTTCCATATCTTTGTGAAGATAATACTTAGGACACAACTTTTTAGGATTTTTGGTAAATCATTATACACAGCAAATTGGATCGGTGACTCTACATTAAATAAATTCATCACTATGGGAGGTGGTGGTGGTATAACAACAGTTGGATTTTGTGAATTTGCACTTACACTTCTAGACTTTTGAGGTCTAGATGAAGTTTGACCACTAAGCTCAACTAAACTCACACGAAGATCACTAGATCGACATCTAGTGACTCTACAAACTAAGGATCACGAGGAACCGAGAACTGGGTTCAAGAGAGATCAAAAGTGATTCAAATATTACATAACAAAACCTCTAATTTTTAACCGCCAGCTAAAGAAAACAAAAATCAATCATCAAACTAACTGATGCAAGAAAACGTGATCATCGGGACTGAAAATTTGGGTGATGACTTACCAAGCGGGACTAGAACCAATCAAAGATACATCTTTAACGCAACCGCAACAACTCCGGGATTCCAATTTCTGGTAAACTAATAAAAATTATAAAAATATTGGGACACCAAATCCAGGAAAGAATAAGGACTTAAAAAAAGACCAAGCAAATGAAAATGAAACTTGCAATTTTACCAACCCCAAAAACAATGCTAAAGCAAATGAAAGCAAGAGGAAAGAAAAAAAGAAAAAAGGGTCCATATTTTTCCAAGGGGTGAAATGGGGTGTGTTGTGAGACCACACAACACTTAGAATACCCTAATTCTAGGATAAAGACTTCAACCAATGACTATTCCAACCATATAGGCTAATCTAACTCTATATGTTCCAATTAAGACCAAATGAACAACCCAACCTAGTAGGTTATTCCCAACCTATAGGTTTCAATGAGTAGTTAAGTACATATCCCAACCTAGTAGGTAAATCTTAACCTAAGGTTTAATTCTTTAATCAAATAAACTCCTCAACTCAATAGGTTATTCTAAACCTAGGGTTTCATTCAAGAGTAAAGTATGATCAAGTAATCATTCAAATAAAGATAATTGACGTGTTATGCATAACGTCACATCATATCTTTCATACCCTCACTTTTGTTGCAATGCTAACCTTAACATTCCCAAAGTTTCCTAGCATAATAAGCTATAGTGTCAAGTCACTTCATTACGTTGATACATTTCACATTATGCATGTAGTACAAACTATCTTTGCATAGAAACATCATTATCTAAATCCCCGTAAAGGGTATCTCAAAGTAATAACTTGATAAATAGGTTTCTCAAGCATGTACCAAATGAGATCATATGAGTAACTATGTATCAAATAACTTCTCAAGCTATTCATGTTTACCGATCTTAGTATGTAATATTGATGATAACATTCTCTCCTTAATATGGAGTATATAATGAAACTCATAAGGAAATCATAGCTACACGATTCGATTCCTTCTATAAAGCAAATAGATCATTTATGTTTTCAAACAATCTAATGTGATTCCCAAGCAAACAATCAAGACATTCAATCTTTCATGAAAACGTGTAAACATTAAGAGGGTAGAATCCCATGCATGTTTATGCTATATTCCAATTGACCTAATTGGTTCTCTACTTCATTCTTTTCTCAAGACAGCCTATCAAGCTTCTCCTCAAAACACTTAAAACCACTCAATACGATACCTCACAATATCCTCTTTCTCAAGACTCACAAAATAACTCAATGCTCTCACAAAATATAACTCTATGCTCTTAGAATAATAGCAACATAATGAAACTAAAGAATTGTGCATCCCAAATGAGAGAGTTGGCCCATCTATTTATACAAAATATTGAGACATTGATTCCTAAGGAAAAAGGTATGCCAGTCAACACCACTCAAGCATGCAGGTCAACTCATTTCTCATAGCAAAAAGGTGGCAGAATTCTAAGTGAAAACTCAGCTTGGTATTCTACAGATCAATCTCCTTTGCTCGACAACAACACAAGACTATTTCAAATATGCATATGCTCAATAGATGAAAATCGAATTGCAAACATGATAGTCTACAAGAACTAAGTATTCATATAATGGTTCCAAGTTCTAGCTATTTACCTATTCCTTTGGCATGGGTTTATCCAAAGAAATAGTCCATATTTTACAAGCAACACATAACCCTTGTCGACTTAGTCATAGACTATTTTATTGCCATGCTAATGATGAATCAACTCCCTTAGTATTATTTTTTCTTCTATTGCATACACAACATTTAAATGTTTAACACATTTCCTTTATTAAGTTGACCAAGTCTTAATAAATCTATATGTGTTGGCTTCTATATGTTGCACCATGTACTAACACTTAGCAATTTACTAACACTGCACTATATGTTGCACTAATCTCATGTGCCCAAGGTAAGGAAGGCGTGGCAGTTCAATGCAACATGTAACTCTTATTATAGCATTGTTTTATCTTGACTCTACACGTTAGAACACTTACCTTCTCCACATAGTGCATGACACTTAACTCATTAAGGTATGTTCATTTACTATATGCTAATTATTGCTAACGCTTTACATATATGTATTTATGTCTGTTGTTTTAACATTTGCTTACTAATTCCTATGTGAGAGTGCAGTCCTCACTATGTTTCCAAGAGATTTATTCATTAAGCATAAACTATGTGCTTCACATACTAGCCTATGTGTTTTCCATTACCAATGGTAACATATATATGTGGTTTAATATTGTTCCATCATATGTAGCACTGATTTCTCATACTATCTACCATGGCATATACTTGTATGAATCAAACTTTATACTTTGCTTAACATATGTATAAATCGGCCTCTAAATACTTTGCATAATATATATACAAATTGACCTCAATAATACTTTCTATATATATAAATATATTCCACGTCCACTAAATATGTATACATTTGATATTCAAATGAATAAGATCAAGTCAATATTTCATTTATAGTATCATTTGTATATATATATATATTTCAACTCAAGAGCTTATAATTACTCTACCTGTTATTCTAATCCAATAACCACATATATGTATACTAATATATATGTTCAAGGTATATCATATATTAATACATATACGTTTGTATGTATGTATTATCAAATACATGCATGTACACCTATATATATATACCAATATATTAGTATTATCTAATATTTATAATATTTGACACATGCGTATTCTTCTTCATCAATAAGTAGATACAAAGTGTGTATGTATATGTGTAGACAGAAAATATACCAATCACACTTGATCTTGATTTTACTAACACTAGTTCATCCTGAATCATCTCTCTGCTAATCATCTAATTAAATAATCTTTATTTAATTAAATTCATCACATTTCATCTCTTAATTAAATAAATCAATTTTATCTGATCAAGTCATCATCTCCTATTAATTAAATAAATCATTTTTTATTTAATTAATCTTATAGTCCCTCTTTTAATTAAATAATTCATTTTATTTAATTAATCTCTCAACTCATTCCATTAAATTAAATAAATTAATCTTTATTTGATTTAATCTAACACCATCTTCTTTAATTAAACAAATCAAAATCTTTATTTAATTAAGTCTAAATCATTTTCCTCTGATTTTGATTTATTTCAATTCAAAAATCTAAATCAAATGGTCAAATCAGCTAATCCCCCATTAAATTAATCAAATCCTGATTAATTTAATCCTAATCCATCAAATCATTTAAGTTTTTCCACTTGCTCATGAAAATCAATTTATCAATTTATTAAATCATCTATTTTCTTTCAAAAAGGCATCAATGGTTGGAATATTCCCCAAATTTGAAAAATCCTCCAAAGGGTTTGTACATCCAACAAAGCATTTAAAATCTCTTACATGTCCTTTTCTTGAGCCATGTGGCATTAACTTCACCTTTCAACTCATCCTTCAAGCCATCTTTTGAATTTGAATCTCCCCCCTCTTTGCACATTCTCCAAAATGTGCTCAAGCTTCTTCCATTCACATCTTGACAAATGGCATTTGGACATTGGTTGAAAGTTAGTCCCACATTGTTTCATTTTGGGCATTTCTCCATCTTGTCTTTCTATAAATAAGAGGCTTCTCTCCTCATTTGATCATCCACAATTTCAGCAAGTTTACTATACTCAATTTTATCTTCAAGTATTATCATCTTCATCTATTTTATCAAAGTCTTAGCTAGGTTATGCAGATTTTTCATCATGCAGCTCAATTGAATCTTCAACAAAGTGGATCAACCTTCATCATTCATCAACATTGCATCATTGGAGTTAGGAAAGGGCCAATTTTCACATCAAATTGGCACCAATTCCCCCATGGGATCAAGATTTTGCTTGCTTAATTAGGACTTCATTGTTTTATCATTGTGTTCTTCAAGTTTATTTCCTATTTTGAATATTGCTAATGGATTTCATGGGGAATCTTAATTCTTACTTGCATTTGATCTTCTAATATGTTTGTTTATTGTTTTTTGCAGATATTAGGATTGGGGTTCTACATTTGGCACTAGGAGGGAAAATCTCAAGTTCTTAACACATATTTTTGACATATTTTTGTGGTTTTTTGCTGATGTTTTGTGTCTACAGGAAACAAAGTCGTTGACAGTCCAGTGACACCATACGGAGTTGTTGACAACCCAACGACGCCATACAACACCGCTTCAAACTCCAAACTTTGTCGTTGAGGTCTTCTTGCCTAGAAATTCATATTTCCAAACTACACCACTGACCTTTTCAAACTACACCATTGGGCTCAAACTGCACTGCTAACCTTTTCAAATTGCGTCACTTTTGATATCTTGTCTTTGCACTCAATCTTAAAATGGTCGTATCTTTGCCATTTTTTGGTCTTATTGGGAATTTTTTTTTTTTAAATGGGGTAGAATTTCATAAGCTATCTAATAGTGTAGGTGTTTCACAACTTTGATAGGGTTAAAATTTTCAAATTTTCACCTAATGACAAATCACAATGAAACTTGGTCTAAATCTTAGGGTTTTTATGCTTAATCATTTATCTAACCCTCATATCTTCTTGTTTCTTGATTTAATCTAACATTTGGAGCTTGTATTGTAGGTTTTAGAGGATCATGGAGCATGAAAGTCAAAGAAAAACATTATCACATAATTGTATTGAGTGTTTTTGAACACTTTGGGGAGCAATTATAATCCCACTTCTAAGGACTTTGTCATCTCCATGCTCTTTAGGACTCACTAATTTTTATTTGGGCTTAAAAAGAACAAAACAAAAGGTTTAAAAAGAACTTTAGGCAAACTTACTAGATTTTATTTTAGGTTAACAATTGAAAAAACAACTTTCATTTTTTTCCTTTTAGTGCTTTAAAAAGAATCCCATCAGTGCTTTTAGGATTTAAAATGAACATGTGCATTTTTTTTTGTAATCACTTACCCAAAATAAATCATCTAAAAGATGTTTGTGCTTCTCTCACGCCTCACGGTGATCTTGAGAATCAAAAGGATTTTGGTGATATTTAGTTGTGCAAGTGATTGCCTACACACTTCAATTTGGATCCTAAAATTGAACAAATCTTGCGATTGTGAGTGGAATATATCGCATGTGTTCTCTCTTTGTTTCTCAAAAAAGATAAATCGAACTACGGATATGTTTGCTTGTTTTTGTTTATTGTAGAGGGTCTGCCTTGTGGGAAAAAGTAATCACCCAAGGGAATGACCCAACCGGTAACACGCTAAAGCCAAGTGTATTTCCAATCGATATATAAGTGTGGATACTGGAACAAAGGTCAGTATCACATGGTTGGTTTCGATGAGAAGGGTAGCAATGGTCTCTCACCGCATGAATCAATCCCTATGAATAGAAAGTCTGAATTAAAACCCTTGTTTAGAAAAGGCCAAAATCCTTGATCTATTTGTTGGTGCAAGAACGATCGTTCTGAAACCGCCCCACACTTTTACGATTTTTAGTAGAAATGGAAAGTATGCCATGGGAGTTTCATGGGTGCTGATGTTTGGCTGCCTCGTATAAGTGACTATCATGGATGGGAGCCAGTGGGTCAAGCATCTAACCATTCACTAAAAATAAGCGTAACTGGACTTGTCCAAGTGGGAACTCAACAAATATAGTCTTTCATATCCATAAGATTGTGCATGTTCTTGGAATCAAAAAACACTTTGCTTGATCGTAAACATTGGACAAAACAAACATTCAACATGAGCATCAAATTTCAAACCCTTTAGAGGAGCAAATATTTTTGAAAAATTTGAGTGTTATTGCTTTCCCTAGGGATTCTATCCTTAGAGCTTCTAAACATTTGAATTTACATCTCCATTTGCTCACTAAAGTCAACTTTAGGAAATTATTGCCTTAATCTCCTTAATTTCCACATAATGGACTTTGTGGGATGAAAAGAAATTGGGACATTAGACATTCAGTTTGAAAAACTAAGCACGACATTGGATGTGGTAAAAGCAACTCATTAATCAAGATGAAATCAATTGAACCCCACACATGTGCTTGTGTATATTTTGTCATATGGTTTTTCATGCAAACATTGGTCTTTTGGTTTGAACTATTTTTTGGGAAAAACATGTTCTTCAAAACCTTGGTCTTGTAAACAAGTCTCTCTTAGGTTAATTTAGGATCAAAACAACCAATCATTTCATCCATCTCAAACATCAATCAAATCCCATCTCACAAACAACTTTTGAACCATTGGAAAAATCATTCATACTAGACTTTTGGTAAAATCCTTCAAATCAACATCAAAATCTCCTTGTTTGGATAAGTGTGTGTGGATGAATCCTTCCTCATACACCTAGTTAAATTATCATCTTGTGGACAAGTTTATTCCAAGAAAACATCTAACCTCTTGGAATTTATGAGTTCATTATCAAATCCAAATCAAAATCCCAATTGAATCCAAAATCCAAAATCCTAAAGTCTAGTATCTACTCCAAGGGTCTTAAAAGTTCAACATCCATACCATTCACCCCTTTCATCCTTCATCCCATCATTGGCCCTGAACACCTTAGAGGTTCACTTTTGCAACAAGGTCAAAAACATAAGAAAAACATGGAATATAAACTTGATCCATACATCATGAGTAATCCAAGTCAGCCAAACTTTCAAATCCTTACAATGCTGATGGATTATCAAAACTCACATTTATACAATCCATACATGAGATCGTTATTTCCTAAAAACCTCGATGGTACAAAGAATGTGAGTATTCCCAGTCTAAATGTTGGAATACCTTTCTCTATGGTAGATTTAAATCAAAGTTCAAACCTACAAATCTATCAACCAAGCAATCAATGCATGAGTCTTCAAAAAAGAAACATTATCCCACCAAATCCATACATGCTAAATATGAATATACCAAGTACAACTTTACCAAACATGAACATTTCGAATCCACACTTGGTAAAATTTGGGATAGATATCCTTACAAATCATACAAATTTTATTCAAAGTCCAAACAATATGTTAACAACTCCATGTATTGATCCAATTCAAGGTAACACCATGCAAAATCAAAGTTACCTAAATCAAGGCAATGCGATTCCCAACCAAAACAATGTTCAGTTTCAACCTATCTTACCAAATCTAAGCATCATCCCAAATCATAACGTTGTCCAAAATCAATCACCACATCTCCAAGATCAATCATCACAAGGTCAATTTAAAGTACAGGTCTCATAGGGTAACAAACGAAAATACACACCACTTGGGAAACCAATCGAATCGGTCATGCAATTGTTGGTGCATGAAAATATCATTAAAATACATGTCTATGAGAACTATCAAGAACCCCTAGTAAAATTGCCTTGGTATGACGAGAAGCACCTTTGCGAGTATCACAAAATAAAGGGACACACGACATCAAATTGTGTTCGACTCAAAAATATCATCCAAGACCTTATTGATCAAAAAATAATAACTGTTGGGGACAATGATTAGGATTCAACCACTACTGATAGCATTGGCAATCCATCGACCAATAATCATGTTAAAAATGTCTCTACATTATCTAATGAGTTAGAGGACATATCTCAAGAATTCATTCCAAAGCATGATCAACATTTTTCACCAAAGTCTAGCAATGGTCCTTTCCAAGACATATTGACAACCTTCGACCTCATGGTTGCAGATATTGAAGGAATCTTCAACTCAACATTTGATCCAAGTTCACTCAAAGATCAAAAGGATATTGAGCCACTTCCCATGCCTAATGAAGATATCCAAGAACCCTTTGTAAGAAATTCATCCTTTGAAACTGACCCATGTCAAGAACTTGATCCAAAGCATGCCAAAAGTAATTCCAAGATTAATCAAGATCAATAATTCGTATCTCCGAGATACTACAATGATCTAATGGACACTCTCCTATCTATACAAGATGTCGCAAATGATGATCATATCCACATAGCACATACTCCTCAATCTACCCATGATATGCTTTCTTTAGATGGACACATAGATGATCTTCATTCAAAACAAGATTCCTTTACTTCTGACGTCATTACACAAAAAAAGAAAGTTATTGATACCTACAGTCAAAATGAATTATCAATATCAGGATCAAATATATCCCAAATTTAGACTGAGGACATCATGTATGAAGATATCTAGCATTATCCACTCAAGGAAATAGGTCAGACAGAACAAGATATTCTAGGGTTAGCAGAGCAGCAAAATGAAACATCATCTACAGTGGTCATTTATCAGAGATGCATTTTGAACAAAATATCTTAAAACAGGGAGAATCAAAGAAAAAAGATGCTACTACCACCATACTGGGGGCAACTTCATCTCAAGAAAATGTCAACATAGGGGGCACGAAGAATCCTTATGGTGAAACCAATTCCAATACTACAACTAGCCACGTCATGAATCTTTATCCACACATCACCCCATCCATAAATTGGGACCAAAATCAAAAGAAGGATGTAAACCAAAGCAAGATGAACATCATCAAAGTAAAAGAAACAGAGAAGAAAAATGGAAAAATCAAATACGCATGGATACCAAAAAATACAAAGAAAGATTATCCCTATGAAACTCCATTAGTCAAAGAAACTATGGGGAAAAATAAAAAAAGGAAAAGTATCCATCAAAGATGTCCACAAAAGAAAAAGCAGGCTTTTCAAGCAACATACAAATTATATCAAGCAGTTGGTCCTAATTCCATGCACACTTTCGTATCCACCCATCATTGCTCATCTTCCCAATTTTGGAAAGTCAAAGGTTCCAAACTATCAACCAATCCATCTTTTATTCCTAAACACACTCCATCCACGCCTCCATGCATGATATTCAATTCTCACATTGACCATTCATTGGCAACAATCCTTCATCATAAGGATTCAGAAGGCACTCTATCGTGATGTGCACACAAAGGCAAAGTTAACTTCGATATCAATAAATCAGATCAGGAATCTCAAAAATTGCATGCAAGTGCATGTATCTTGGAAAAGTAGCTTCTTCAAGTAGGATATTGATGGCACATCATGATAGAAGCATCTACATCAACACCACAAGGTGGTTCAACAAGAGCTTAAAATCTTTCAGAAAAGTCCCAAAAAAAAATCAAAAAAATATGAAAATCCAAAAAAATCAGTAAAATGATTGAAAACAATAAAGAAAAAAATTGTCCTCTAGTGAAAACCACATGGGCGGCACTTTGGATAGGTACCATGACGAAAACCTGGCAAACAAGCATCATGTGTAGAATCAAGCATCTATGTGTGCCAATTTAGGAGAAAGCATCTTATCACATCCATAATAAATTTGGCATCCCTTCCATCTCATCCGTAATAAATTCATGCATCCATGAACCATTTATCCAATCCATTTTTATCAATCTACATCCATAGTCCAATTTATCTTGATCTTGATGAAAGTTTGGTGCACACTCTACACCTGCTTATGGTAAACATCTTGACATGAGTCACTTTCATTGATCCTATCCTATGATAATGTTATCTGAACCAGGAAGCATTATCCAAATGAGCATTTCTCTGTTCAAACACCTTATCTTATTGAAAGATAATCCATATCCATCCATCCATACATCTATCCAAGCATCCACCCATGACATTCCATGCATTACTATACACTTGGGGTAGATATTTACATCTTGCTTCGGGAATAAATCTTAATCTATATCCTCCCACTTATGTGGTGATCCAAACATTGGAAAACATGAAATCAAATTAGTCAAGCATTTGTGATCCAAAATCTAAATCACTATCCCATGGAACATTTTGATGAGAAAACATTCCTTATCATACTTCATCTTTCATTGAACATCAATCCAAACAATCACTATCAGTCGCATCTAATTTGCACTTCAAATGTCACATCAAATCAATCATACAAACTTTTATTCCAAACCAAGCTTCAAAATCCTAATCAATCACTATCCTTGCATTGTTGTGTATCATCAACAATTTTATCATCGTCAATCCCTCATCATCTTGGGATATCCTTCCCAATCCTCATGTTGCTTAACACTATCCTTGCATTGTTGTGCATCCTCAACAATGTTATCATCATCAATCCTGATCAATCACTATCCTTGCAATGTTGTGTATCCTCAACAATGTTACCATCATCAATCCCTTATCATCTTGGGATATCCATCCCAATCTTTGTGTTTCTTAACACTATCCTTGCATTGTTGTGTATCCTCAATAATGTTATCATTATCAATCCATCAATCTGATCAATCAACCTTAGCTTGGTTTTAAAAAAAATCTCAAAATAGATCATTGATATCATCAGACATGTTCATATCCAAAATTTCAAAATCGTGCGAAAAATCCAAAAACATCCAAAACATATCAAAATCTCAAAAAGTCAGAAAAACATCAAAAACATGGAATCTGAACTACGTCGTCTTTGAGCTTAAACATAGGCAAGGTTAATCTTTGATCATCCCTCGAGACACAAAATCCAAAAACATTCATAAAATCTCATAAAACCCAAAAATATTTGAAAATTTGGAAAACCAAAACATTTGTAAAATCTTGAAAATACCAAAAATAGCCTCAAAAAAAATATTTTGAAACTCCAAAAAATCCAAATATTTGAAAGCATCCATCTATCTCATTTCGCTTTCACCTGCAATAATCAATCACCCATAATAAATCAATCATCACCTTCATCCTTTGGCAAAACAAACAGAAACAACCACAACAATCAGCAGAAGCAAGCTTCAAAACGTAAAATCAAAAGCAAACTTCAAACTTTTAAATGCAAAATCAAAATCCTAATCATTTTCAAACATGTCAGTCAACCTTATATCAAAGGCCTATCAAACAACTTATCAACCCATCATTATCTTATACAATGCATATCCTAGGATATATTGTTCCGACAATGGGCATCATTTTGGATATCACTTTGGATACTTATCCTAATCAAAACACATCCCTTTGGCTAGCGGTATGAAGAACATTGACTTGTTTGTGTACTTTATCTTTGTCTTTTGACATATCTTATTTTTCGCTCATTCCAATGACCTCTCAATGATGCCTAATCAAATCGATTTAGAGAGAAAGGAATGGGGCATCGATCATTATCTTTTTGTCTATTGTGCTTGTTGGATGTTCTTGTAATATAACTTGGCGAATACTTGCTTTGTTAGGTGCATCCTAGCAAGGTTTCTGTATGTCAAGTGTGAAGAAGAATACTCCTATCTATTTATCGAGTTAAAGTCCATCGCACTAGGTACAATGCCATCCTTGTTCTTTATACCTTGATGCATCGTATCTATGTGTGTTATCAAACATAAGGTAATTGGCCCTTTTAAAATCCCAACTCCTTGGTAATCAAATCATCATCATCATCATCATCATCATTAAAATTGGCTTGTTGAATTCTCTTGTCATTGTCTTATTTCTTCTTACTTCCCTTCGCGCTAACATGGTATCATGATAGTTAATCATAAACCATCACCATTCCATCTATCTTGCATCCACAAACCATCAACATACTGCATAATGCATACCATATCATATAGAAAGCACTTATCATATCACCTTCATTACATTTGCATCAGTGCATAATATAGATTTGTTAGTCTAAGAATTTGCATATCATAACATTTTTCATTTTCCATACATAATCATAAAAAGTACATAAGAAAAGATACTGAAAAAATAAAAATGCATGCATACAATCATTGCATCACATCATAAAGTCATACATCATATAGCATCATCATCACATAAGTACCATATAGAATCATCTCATAACAGGATACATAAGATAGAATCATGATAATGCATATAGAAATAAAATCCATCCATACTACATAAAATAGAATAGGACACATCATCGAATCATCGCATCTCATATTTATATCATCAATAATGTAACTGTCATAGTACAAAATCAGGATCAAGTGTGTGTAATATATCAAAGTAGACATGAGGTTACCCATGGCTGATAACTGTCTACATCATCAAATTTGTCTACATCAAACATTTGAGCTAAACTAATCTTGAACCTCTTTGTCACGAGATCGACCCTCAAATTAAACTTTTTGCTCGATCTCTCGAGGGGGCATTGTACCAACATAATTCTTCATTCA
>VDFB02081463.1:0-14316 GCA_007258455.2 Sequoia sempervirens
TGCAAGGCAGCTTGTTCAGCAGTTAGAGCATTTCTCCTATGCTTGCACTCATGCACAAGCCAGATATGTCAGCTCTGGGCACTAGAATTCATAGCCTAAGAAGGGATGGGAGGCTTCTATTTTTCCATAGAAGTGTCCTCCACAACCATTTTCGATGGAAGGGAAACCTCCTAGACAGGAGCAGGAGCAATTTAACATGAATAAAATAGTAGTTATTTAACATGAGTTTGATTGATATAACATAAAATATGGGAAATTTTAAAGGACCTTGATGATTTCATTATATTTTCTAAAATTGAATTGGATGAATATGATATGAACTATTTACCAATTAGTGAATGCTCACCACTAAAAGATCCACTAGCTCCCAACTAGAAAGTTCAGCCACTATAGATGCACCAAAGTGGGTTGATCAGATAATTCAAAAAATGAAAAGATTTGCTAATCTTTCACTAATGATCTTGCTCAGTTCATATCCATATTTTCAAAGTTACTTTTACCGAAGAGAGAAATGGTAAGATCCTTTTTTATAAATAATATTCAAAGAATTAGATAGGCCATAATAAATTTTTTATTAGACATGTTATATATAGAAATGTGGCTCTCTTATTTTTAGTGAGAACAATTTCTTTGGATAAACAATTAAGGGAAGATGTGAGAAAAGTACTAAATTTTGAATTTATTGAATGATTCAAAAGATGAACAAGGAAAAGGCTACCAAATAGGATATAAATATAAATAATCACACCTTACAACTTATGATTTGAATATTTGGTGGGCCTAATTGATTCATCATCTATAGTTCTACTCTTGCAATATGTTTAGGCTACAAAAAGAAGAATCCAATTATAGAGTAACTATGAAATAATAAGAGGGTTACTAGTACATGGAATATAGAATTAATAGCTCTAGGGCAGAAGGTGGTGGAATATGGTGTTGATAAGGGTATCATCATAGTACAAGAGGTAAAGGTTATTAAAGAATAGGTAATGAATAGAGCTATAAAAAAATATTTTTCCTAGTAGATAGTGAAAATGGTGTAGATGAATTTTTAAGATTTGTTAAATGGAAGTGTGTTGAGAGATAAAAAAATAACTTGACATACACAAGAAGTGAAATTTAGCCTACAAGTTTTGTATGGAAATTTTGATTTGATGTAAAATATAAAGATCTCTTTCACTTTCATTGAGAGAATCTTTGATAGTATCTAAAGTAAAATGGTTCAACTTTGTAAGAGATTGATAAGAATCTTTGTTGATTTGGATAGCTCTATCTTCATGAAAAATGACACGTTTATGTACAACCAAAGGGACAACTCCCAACTATTCTAGCCAAGGTTTTCCAAACTAATAGAAAATATATTAGAACTTAGTTATAGCTTTCCATAGTAAAATTAATTCCTTAGGTTGACCTATCATTGGAAGCTTGGAACAACCTAAAATATAGATAAATATCATATTAGTCATCATTGATGATACTCTTAAATATTTGTAAGATATAGTCTTAGTTTCAATCACTCCCACAAAAGCATGTAAATGTGATGTCTTTAGATTCAAATGACAATCATTCATAATGTCATTATTTTCATGTATCATCCTATTATATGGCTCAATATCTTTGTGTAATTGGGAAATGAATTAGTATAAAATCCCAAATATCTATTTGCAAGTACAAATAAAGGATTTCCATTATCATATTTGTAAATTATACATTGGATCATATTTCAAGTCTATGTGATATTTTACTTTATTCTTTAGACCCATATATGGCTTTATAGAATACCATTATAAATCCACGAAAGTTGAAAATGCTTGATGATTATAACTTTTAGGAGGTGATTTATTAGGATCCAATGAATCAATAGGAGTAATATTAATCAAATTATCATTCAATAAAATTTGTAGCACATCATACAACCTCATTCTTGTAACACTATAAATTTTTTGGGATATTTTTTATTAAAATATGGAGATATAAAAGTAACTAACTAGTTGATAAAAATTTCCATTGTATCATTTCCCTTTGAAAATTTATTTTCAACTTAAATTGATATTTTGAAGGATATGATGAAGCATTTGGAGTTGATGACTTATATTTAAAGATGTTTTTTTCTAATAACTTAGATTCAAAAAAAAAATTGCATGTTCACAAAGATCCAAATAAATATGCAACCCTATTGAGATAAACATTATTTAAAATTGGTTTGAGTAAATCCCTCAATAAATATATTATGAAATCTAAATCACATAAGGGAGTAAGTAATTTAGGGCATAAATCCTTGAATCTTGTGACATAATAATCAATATGCATATTTAGTCCTTGGGCATACTCAAATAGGTCATAAATAGTATGTTTTAGGCCTATAATGACTTTAAAATGTTTGAAAAATACTTTAATCAAATCATCATTTATATATGAATAGACCCATAAGGTAATGAAAAGAACCATTCATTAGCATTATCATTTAGATTCCTTAGAAATGAATCAGCCAATAGTCTATCCTCATATTATAAATCTACACATGCTACAATAGAAGATCTCAAATGTGTCTCAAGGCCGTGATTTCAATCATACATTTCAAATCTAATTGCCAAAATACCCATAGGTAAAGAATTTATAAAAATATCATACAATAATAGTGTGTGTCTAGCAACATTAGTTTTGTCATTCTCTTGTTCATTTAGTCTTGAATTTTCTCCTTTCTCTTCTTGATCTAATTTTTGCATAATGCATTTAGGGTGGAGGAATGAATAGTGTTAGGAAAAGGTTGGGTTTACTAGTGTGGGTATATGTGTAGATATGATTAGCATGAGGGATAGAGGAGGTAATAGATTGGGAAAGAGGCATAGATGAGGAAATATAATACAATGTAAGCATAAGCATGACATAGCAATGAAAAGGGGGTGTATAATATTATTAACATCAATTTTTTTGAATTTCACAATCTTTTTTAAAATAACACAAACAATAACATTTTTAGCTAAAAATTCATTAATACTTACTCATTTTTTCATTGAATAAGCCCAAATGTATAGAAGTGCATATGGGTGAGAGTAAATTACAATGGATAGAAATTATGGAAGGAGCCATAAACAACACAAAAGTGTGTCACATGTTGCTATGTAATTATATTAAGAGAATCTATCAAAATAGGCCCAAAACTAAATGGGAATTTTCATGAATATGGACATCTCACTATTACACTTCTATTGTGATTTTCTTACACATTTTATAATTTATAAGAGATATACTACATTAGACACAATATTTGTATGTATTTATAATTAAATATAAAGGAAAATAAACTTTCCTTAAGTGTGATTTAGGTTAAACCAACTATATGCTTACAAATAAGTATAGATTAGAATAGCTCTAATTGGAGACAATTGTGGACTATTGTATTCTAATATTACATGTTAAGCTAGGAAAAGTAAATGCAATGGATAAGGGAAATTATCTCTATGACCAAAGAATGATTTCCTTTGTTAAAGGTTTTAGAATAAAACTAGTATTTTCTTAGGAAAATGTGATCCCTCTATCAATGGAATGCTTCATAACATATGCTAAATTTTTATTTTTTATAGATCAATGCTATGGATTCGGGTCAAGTTGTTAATCATAAACTACTCCTTTGCTCATCTAGATTTGACCATATGAAATATGGAATTCTACTATATTGTTTGATTTGATGATCTTCCACTCTACTCTCTTTTTGATATTTGAAGGTTTTTTAGTATTTAGAAACACCTAGAAAGGGTTGTCATTATGTCAAAAGGCGGAGGTGTTCTTCTAAGTCAAATGGGCTAGAAAAATGTGAAATATCTCAAAGATAGGGAGCAAGGGTCATAGAATAATGGATACATATTTCTTACTCCTTTTAGTGTACCTACACCAAATGTTTCATTATTGATTCAATGCTCTAATTCTCTATGATGATAGAGGATGCTTGACAGATGAGAGATGCAAATTGAATGAAATTGAACATCTTTAAATACTATGAAATTGTATCAAATTTTACAAAATGTGTACTTATTCAACTTAGGATGAGAAAATAAAGAGGAAGAGTAAGCAAATTTATAATTTGAATGTTAGAAAGGTAGATGAAAAATTCAAGGGGCTAATGGTTATATTAGAAATAATCTATAATCAATTTGAAATATCTTAATGATTTGTACTATTAACACACCCCAACCCACATTGAGTAGAGATAAATATATAGTATTGCATAGTACATATAAATTTCTCTATTATCTAGGACATTTTTCATCATGCTTAAGGCATTTTATCCATAAGTTATATAATTTATCAACCTAAGATAAATAGTATTGAGAAAAAATATTATGTTTGATTATATAGATAAATATCAATACATTTTCTATTTTTTTAAATAAATTTTAATATAACAGATTTGATATAAATTATATAAACATAACTCTATATTTTAATGAATAAATTTTTTATATTATTTTGTATAAAAATTTATATATGACAATTTTATATTTTTAAAAATACTTCAAATTATTGACAAAAATAAATATTTTATATAAAAAATTATATTAGCATTGATTTTTTTTTTAATTTCAGATAAATTTTATAAAAAAAAAAACTCACAAACTCTAACACATCTAACCAAAAATCTATTATGGGAGAGGGGCCCACAGTGGAGCAAGGTCCAATAGGTGGAAGGATAAGTGATGAGTGTGAGTAGACTATAATTGTAAAACACCTTAATATCAATTGCAAACATTTTTATCCATAAAGTACTGGGAATTGACAAAATCGTTGATGTCACATCAACGTACCAATAAAACATGACTTAGTGCACCATATAGGTCTCATGTTTTAGGTTTTAATGTCTCAACAAAAAGCATGTTGATGTGGCATCATGTTTGATGATTTGGCCCAAAAATGAAATATAGAAGCATGTGAGTTGCCAAATAAACTGCTGTACAAAATTGAGAGTGATTTGAAATTTCCACATAGATTTTTGAGAAATGCAAAATTAGGGTGCTCCACTATGAACCCCTCTCTAATGCTCTTCCTCTTTTTACGTTTAGAACATGGCTTAATTGAGATAACATTTCAAGGATTCTTTAATGGGTTGTGAGTTATTCTAAATAAACATAAAATGTCCAATAATGACCTTGGGATTATCAAGTTTGTCATTACCTACAAGAACAAATTCAAATATG
This sequence comes from Sequoia sempervirens, assembly GCA_007258455.2. Lineage (NCBI taxonomy): Eukaryota > Viridiplantae > Streptophyta > Pinopsida > Cupressales > Cupressaceae > Sequoia > Sequoia sempervirens. The sequence continues at coordinate 5,193 of VDFB02081463.1, forward strand.
GTATCAGCGGCTACGTAAGGTTGGATTATATTTAAAGATGACTCCATTGACTGTATAAACAAATATATAATCTGGTTATAATAATACATTGAATCCAAATCTAAGGATATGACTTACCCAAAACAACAAACACATTTGCCCATGGGATCTCCGATTCCATGTTAATGGCTGTCGTATTTATATGGTCAAGTTCCTTGCGCTCAGGAGGAGACAATAAGTTGAAATAAACGATGTATGGAAAATGTCTCAATGATGGTGAACCTTATAATCCATCTCAAAAAAGGTTCTAATGTTGTACTAGAGGATGAAGATTCAATTTAGAAAACAGTCCAAAATGTCATCTTCCATTTTCATGAGGCTGAAAATTTATGATTTATATAACCATGTAATCCTTCTTGCTTGTATGGGTAGTAGTTGGCTTTCCCTCCAATTAGCAGGCCAGTAATATTTGGGTGGTTATCTTCATCACCAAACAACTATGGCCAAGCTTATCATTCATACTCATTCCCTTACCTGAATCTCCATGCTCTTGTTCACTCAAGCAATCCTTCCCTCCTGTTATGCTAGTTATCCATTAAAGGAACAAAGCTGCCAAGAGCACAACTTCCCAGTGAATCTTTAACAATAAGTGGAGGGGGCACTTCACCTGCCACGACGTGTATGATGTGTTGTCTGTCTCAGAGCGTGGAATTGGATGGATTGAAGAAAGCTTATAGGGAGAAGGTGAGAGTTTACCATCCAGATGTTTGCCCACCTGTTCAGAGAGAAGAATCCTGCAGGATGTTCCTTCAGGTGCAGGAAGCCTACGAGACTCTCTCTGATCCCATGCTCAGAGCTGACTATGATTTTAACCTGCATTTTAATCCCCAAATATTGTTGTTGAACAAGAGGAATGTGAGTGTGAGGGATGGTGCCAAGCAGCAGTGAGCAGAACAACTTCAAAGGATTAGCAGAGGCATGGGCATGGAAAGGGACAGTTGGGGAGGAAGAATGTGTCGCTTCAGAAACCAAGCAGTGGCCCAAGCCTCCACGTAAACCATATTACAGACAGTTACAGTCCATGCCTATGTAACTTCAATAAATTAGTCAATCAAACATATGTAGTGGGTTGAAATGGATCAGAAACATATGAACATGCGGTTTCACTGTTTCAGTATGCCTCGGCTTTATATGTTGTATTTTTAGACTTGACAAGAATGAACTTCTGAGCGTCATTTACATAAGAGCTCTGAATATTTTTAGTGGACAACGAGCAGCATTGCGCTGCAGAATTTAGTACGGAGAGGTTAGAATTCGCGTTGATTCGTTTTTCTTCATGGATTTTAGATTTGCAAAATAAATTGAGTACAAATTTTGCATTTCGTGTTCAAATGATTTCCGACTCCAATAGGCTCCTTTTCAATTTTCGGGGCACATTCTTGACATTTAATCTTTAATTTTTTTTGTTTATCAAAAAAAAAATTGCACATAAATATAACTAGCAGTCACATGCACAACATGCAACAATCAATCGATAGGGGTCCACCATGAGACGTAGATCCCAAAGTGAATTTGGAACGCAAGGAAAGCTATGTGTGAAGTAAAAGATATCATCTCTACATTTTTTCCGAGCATTGTAGAACGTTTGCACTTGTTAATTGTTAAGCGACAAGCAATGCAGCGGAGATTAAAAAGCATTTGTGTATATTAGGAGATTGTTTTTTGCATTTCAATATCAATTATTGCTAGGTGGAAGTTGATTGTAGGAATGTAAAATTCATTATTTATAATGTATTCATTACTTCCAATCTCAATTAATTAATTATCAATGATTTTAATAAATAATAGTAGGAGAATGATTTTTGAATAAAAAATTTCATAGTAAATCACATTTTCTACATTCAATACAATTTAAATTTGTAAATTACTAGTTTTGTTAGTGAATATTTTGATGTAGGAGATAATCGAGATTAAAATCCGTAGAGTATATTTTAATAGAGAAAGATATTAGAAAGGCACAATTAGATGGATAATATGAATATGGCTTATGTAGAAATTGTTTTACATCTGTACACTTATTTCGAATATTATACACCGTTGTAAACTCTATATTATAGTGCACTTCTTTATTGTTATGTGAGAAGTAGTCCACCAAAGATTAGAAAGCATTTTCGTATATCAGGAGATTGTTTTCTTGCGCTTCCATATCAGTTATTTTTAGTTGGAAGCTAATTCCAGAAATGTAAAATAGAACCGTAGGTTGTTTTCATTTTTTACAATGTATCCATTATTTGCAAAGTCAATTAATTAATTTCAATGATTTTAATAAGTAATATTATCAATGATTTTAATAAGTAATATTAGGAAAATGATTTTTAAATAATTTTTTTATTTATAAATCACATTTTCTCAATTGAATACAATTGAAATTTGTAAAGTAATAGTTTTCTTGATAATAATAATTTTTTTCCAAAATTTAAGTTATTATAATCAATTTTTGATTCATTAAAATGGGAAAATGTTTTTTGTGTTTCGGAATCAGATTTACCAGTTACAAAGTGGCTATGAAATTGTAGATTATGTGATATCTTCCTAAGATCAAATTAACCTTGAGAATGGTTTTGAGAAAGTGATTCGTTTAGTATAGTTATGTGTTTTGGAAAAGTGATTCCATTAGTTTAGTTATAATGGTGATCATAAATGGGTTTTGCAAAAAGTGAAGATGTTGGAAGTAGTATCAACTCGGTAATTTAGGGATTCGAAAGACATATATACTTTGTGAAGGTATTTTAATTGAATAAGAAGTTACACATTGTTTAGAGGGAAGATCATAAAGATGTCACCAAATGTATAAAACAATTTGTGTAGACATATATATGTAAGAACAAATGTATGGTGTTAAATGTAGAACTACAAAACCCACGCTTGTTTTTCTTCCTTATGGAAAACATAATAGTAAATTTATACAATAGTTTGTGCATATACATATATGTATGTAACAAAGAAATGATTGATGTGAAATGGGAAAATAGAAGACCCATTCTCGTTTTCCACCCTGCCATTTTGGCATCATGGAGCCACATGGACTCTAGCCAAACCCTCGAGCAAGAGAAGTATGAAACATCCACGAGAGATGTTGTGGTGTTTCATTGTACATCGTATAGCAGGAATCCTGAGAAACTCTGTTGTTTGCATATATAATATCTGATATTGTTGTCTTAACTTGGTTTTCATATTTGTTTACATGCTTAAACCTAGTTCCTGCAAACAGAACAGAAAGCTATGTTAGTGGATAACCAAGGGAAATAAAAAAAGAAGGATAAAGAGCAAGTATAGGGGTAAAATTAATATATATAGTGTGAGTCTGAAAATAGTGAATAATTTCTGGAATTAGTTAACCAAGGTTGTCTATTGAAAATGAGAAAGTATGAAAACATAATAGTGAATGTATAGAAGAATTTGTGCATATACATATATGTATGTAACAACAAATCAATGATGTGAAATGGGAAACCACAAAACCTGTGCTCGTTTTCCACCCTGCCATATTGGCATCATGGAGTCGCATGGGCTCTAGCCAAACCCTTGAGCAGGAGAAGTATGAAACGTCCATGAGAGATGTTGTGGAGTTTCATTATACACTATACAATAGGAATATTAGGCGAACTCTGTTGTTTCCATATATAATATCTGATATTGTTGTGTTCTCTTTGGTATGAGAACTTGAAACCAAAAGTGTAACTTGGTTTTCAAATCCCTTTGCATGCTTAAACGTAGTTCCTACAAACACAAAAAAAAGGTATGTTAGTGCACAACCAAGGGAGGATAAAAAGTGAGTATAGGGGTAAAATTAATATATACAATGTGAGCCTGGAAATAGTGAATAATTTCTGCAATTAGATAAACAAAGTTGTCTATTGACAATGAGAAAGTATCATACTTACATACAGTGTTGATTATGTCTAGCAAGGATGAGTTGCATTGAACTTAGTCGTAGGAGCATGGAATAATTTGAAATATTTAAAGAGTCTAGAATACATTGATTTTCTTGAATGCATATTGAAATTTCTACAGGAATCTAAACAAAATAATACACATATAAAATAAAAGAGGCTAGCAGTTGTCTTCTATTAACATGTTTCATGATATTGTTGTGCCCTCATCTGTTTAACTATCAATAACATTTCATGATATTGTTTTCCACTCATCTATTTGAAGCTACCTCTAACAGAGTAGTCTATTGTTCTTCTAACAAGGATTGTTTTTAATCTTTAAAATTTTGTAATATTTAACATGGTTAATTTGTTTGGATGGAATATGTTATCATTAAGATGTATTGTTGTATATATAGATAAATATATACATGTGTACATATGGATATATATACCTACTTATTTGTTTTTTTTGAAATGTCTAGACAAAGGAAAAAGCCAACCCGCCTGAGTAAGAAAAGTAGGTAAGGTCGATGGAAAATCTCAAAGACTCTTACCATATATATCATGATATTGAAAATGAGAAATTGTAAAAGAAACAACTAGTAGGGAAGAAAAAATTAGGGATCTAGAGTGATAGATGGTTGGAAAGCCACATTCAGCTATTTAGAGATGAGAGAGACAAACAAAAATAAATGGAAATAAACAATTGAAAATGCAGTTATGAGTACAAAGTTTTGGTAACAGTTGCTATGTGTTGAAAAATTCTCTTGCAATAATGCAATTTAATAAATATGGGAGAGAGTGAAAGAGATAAACAATAAATTAATCATTTATGTAAACTACCCGTGCAAAATGATTTACTGATTCCACAACTCAACAGTTTGAGCACCCTCCAAGGTGGTTTAAAATGGAGTGAAATTCAATGAATTTAATAGTAGCCTGTTATCAAAGCAACAACACAATGGTTCTTCCGATAATAGAACTTCATCAAACTACACTCTCCCTGACATTCGTATTGCATTTTATTCATCCCTTTGCCATTGTGTGAAAGGGTTATATGTCAACATGAGTATATGTTACAGAAGCGATTTCAAAGGAGAGGTGAAAATAGTAAAATGGTGGAATAGATGGTTAATATACATCAAATATTTATATAGATATACACATACATATACATATACATATACATGCATAATATATATACATATACATATATATATATATATATATATATATATATATATATATATATATATATATATAAATATGCATATACCTACAAACATACTTTTTCGTCCTTTGTTTATCGGCTATAGTTATCTCTGTGTAGCATTGGCATTATACTCATCACCATATGACCATTCGGCAAGAATAAGTAGAATCAAAAGTATGAACAATTAATAAATCATTTATACAAAATACCCATGTGAAACATACATATATATGCATGTAAGCATATATATATATATATATATATATATGTATACGTGTATACACATACATATACATAGATACATGTATACTTGTTTGAAGTATCTATCGGGATTCTCGACAGCCTAGCCGCGTGGAGGGTTTGTCCGCGCTTGGGGGACTGTTGGCCGGCAAGGAGGGAACCATTTTTTTTTTAAAATGGCGATGTGGGCATTCACAATTACGTGGGTTGGTGGCGATGGAGAATGTTGTTGTCATGTTGGGGGAGTTGAATGGTAAGTGTTCGATGTGGAACTTTGAAAATATGTGGGTTGGTGGCAGTGGAGGTGATCTTCTCAAAAGGCGGAAGGTGAATGGTAAGTGCTTTCTCGGCTGATGGTTAATGCATTCTCTAGTTGTTGTACGATGAAGGCAGATGAAGTAAATGCGTATGGACGAAGTAAGTACGATATTGAATGCATATATGCATATACATAGATATATAGATGTTGACATATATATGTATATCTATACATATTACATATATATATACACACATGTATAGAGACATGTATATATACAAAGTTAGTTTCACGAGTGTAAAGCCATATTCTTTGTAGGATCTCTTCATATCTATTCAATGTATTTGTTTGCAGTTCCCAACAGGATTTTTGTTAGCCCAACTGTGAATAAGAGCATGAAGAAATACCAGTAAAGCCTCTTTGATTAGTCAAAAAAGTATAGTTAAGGTTAGTAATTTTTCGCTGTTGAGTGTTATTCTAAAACCTCTTTTACAATTTCTCTATTTTTCTATAATATTTAGGGCCATTGGATGGAAAATGTTATCATTCAAATATATTGAACATGTAAATATAGATAAATAGATACATGTGTACATATGGATATATATATCTGCTTATTTGTGTTTTCCAAAATGTCTAAATAGAGGCAAAATTGAACCCATATATGTATTTAAGGATTTCTATTCTTGTTGTTTTATATTCCATTGTTTCTATTAAGAAAGATGAACCAGCAAGTAGCAATATATACAAATGCTTGCATATAGGCATTTATATTTGTTTATTTTTTGTTATTTGTTTGAAGTTTTTGATGAGATTTTCGTCAGCCGAGCCTTGAATAGTATTTGTTGTGTAATATATGTGTTACAATTTCTTTGTTTCTCTATAATATTGAATTCCACCAAATGTAGCTTGGATTTTGTGTGTAATGTGTGAGGAATATACATATATATACATATATATACACACACAAATGTGTACATATATCTTTCTATATATATATATACATGTATACATCCATATATATATATATATATATATATATATATATATATATATATATATATATATATATATATATATATATATATATATATATATCACCTTCAACAACAACATATATATATATGTGTTGCTCCTTGTCTTCTGTTTATATACATCTATACATATATATATATATATAATTGTTTATACATCTATATATATGTATATATGCGTAAAAACATGTATGTATATTTTACTAACATTTCTGTTACAATTTCCCTATTTCTCTATAATACTCAATACCAGATGATGCAGCTGTTGTTATAGAATGACTCTATTTTTTCAGAGGCTGAAAAGAAAATGTGCAAAGAGCAATTGTGGTGTTGGTTTCATAGCAGATGATTGTCAATAAACAACTTTGTTTATCTAATTGCAAAAATTGACTATTTTCAGGCTCACAATGTATATATTAATTTTACCTGTATGCTCACTCTTTATCCTTCCTTTTTTATTTGTGGCGATGTAGCTCAAATTTTCAATGAAGCTTGTGGGGTAATTCTAATTTTTACATGGGTGCTTTGCATAGATGATTAATGTATTGTTAATATCTTGTTGTTTTATGTTTCTATCTTTTGCGTTATACCCATTTTCGACACTTGGAAGAGATTATCGATCTTTGGTAGTCGAGATACTATAGTGAAATCTTCTTTCTTTCATCAAAAAAATATGGATAGGGTTAATATTTTTTGTTTTTAAGTGGTATTCTAATACCTCTTTTACAATTTCTCTATTTCTCTATTTTGCCGGCTTGTGTTGTGGCAGAAGATGCCACAGACTTAATCTACTAGTTTTTTTTTATGGTGATGTAGACCTTAGTAATTACATGGGTTGGTATTGATGGAGAATGATGTCCTTGATATGAGGAAGTGGACTAGTAAGTGTTTGTTTCCATGAGGACCAATGGGTCCTATCATTGCACGATGCCGGTAGGCAAAGTAAATGCAATATTAAAATTCCTCCATTCTCATAAATTTATGCATATATACATATCCATACACATGTATATATATATATATAATATATATACATAGATACATACATATATACATACATACATACATGTATATATATACATATTTACACGTGTATACATATATGTCATATGCAGGAAACACTACAATGGCTCTTTCAACAATGCAACTTAACAAATAAATTGTCTTCTCTTACAAAGAAAAAGAATGGAAAATTATAGTTTGTTATAGAAAGCTTTGAACAGATGACGGGAAAAGAGTATTATGCAACATATACACATACACACACACACATATATACAGGTATATACATGTGTATAAATATGTATATATGCATAAATACATGTATGCATGTTTTACTAAGAGGTGTGTTACAATTTCCCTTTTTCTTTATAATACTTAATATGTTCTTGTTGTATGTTTCTGTCACTGAGGTTAAACATACAAAAATCCTGTGGATGGCTCAGGTGATGTAAATCCCATCAAAAACTTCTAACAAATAACAAACACTCTACATATCTATATATTTGCAATTTTTCCATGCATACACGTCGGCACCATATTAAAATCAAAAGCATAGGACATCAATGAATGTGCAAATGTATAGATGGGAACACATGAATATATTATGTTCATATTTGCAAAAGGGCAGTGTTAGATAAGATGTAGGCATACCTTGTGTGTGCAATTGGTTGCAGTATGAATAGAAGAAAAGGAGGCATGCTTTCCACCCCACCATACTAGGTGATGTAGCAACCTAGCCTGTCATGGAATCCCCAACTCAGAGCATACTTTTTCGATGAAAAATATTAAGCATTTTGCATTGTTGAAAGCTCAAAGCATTAACCTCAAAATTTTCTTTAGTTGAAATCACTAGTATACATTTTTTAAAAATATATGTATAGTTGTATGATTTATGACAAAGGATTACACACATAGTTCTAAAATAAGATATGTCACCATATTAAAATAAAAAATATGGAGTCTGACTAAATGTGTAAATATATATATGGAAATATAGGAAGAAATAACATGCATATTTGCAAAACAAAAGTGCTAGATAGGAGTTATTCATACCTTGTAGTTGCAAGCAGACGTAATCTAAATAGAAAGAAAGAAGGCCTGCTCTCCACCTTGCAATATTGGGCCATGCAACCTCATGGGCTATGAGAAAATGCCCAAGGAAGAACATAGATTGCCCACCCACAAAATTGAAACACAATCAAATATCGAAAAAATAAGAATTTTGAAGCATAATAGGTTGTGGAAATCTGGTATCACTAACCTGATAAGTTTCTTTAGTTTCAATTAGTGGTATACATTTTAAAAAATATATGTACTTATATCATTTATTAAAAACAATTTGACATGTACTTGTGAAATAAGGAATGCAATAAAGGATATATAGGATTACCTTCTATATAAATAGAATGTAGTTGGAGCTTTTACACTATTGCAAATATGCGATGACAATCATATCTACGAC
>VDFB02081464.1:0-18854 GCA_007258455.2 Sequoia sempervirens
ACAACCACCCTGAACACGAACCAATAATACAACTCACACTAGGGCAAACTAGAGATGCTAGAAAATAACAACAATAATGGGGTTTGATGGGCAAGAAAGGAAATTAGGAAAGTTGCAGATCCTTTGGAATGCAAATTATCGAAGGAGTAATCACCAAATAACTCATAACTTAATCTAATAACCACCCAATACTTCACATTAATGGCACACTAAACCCATGCATTAATGCATTGGATTTTGACGCCTGTGTATTAAATTTGAATGTCAGTATGTACACATGAAAAGACTTGATGTGACGTGCATGCAGAATGAGGCACCGTTAGTAGGAGTTCAGGTCAGGTATGTAGTAAGACAAAACCCAAAACTGTGAAGCCCGACAATAGCCAAAACGTAAAAACAACACATGCAGGAGGAAAGGGATTGAGGTCAAGCTCGACAAGGAAGCTATACCCTTCTCTAGTATTCTGAAAGCCTGAAGCCTAAAATAAAATAAAAGAGAAGAAAAAAATGAAAGTGGAAGGAGAAGAAAAAGAAAAGGGGAACGAAGGTACACAGTGAAAAGAGGGGGTCCCCATTTTTACAAGGGCAAAAAGGGGCGTGAGTGAGAAAGCACAACATGAATAAGATGAGAAAAATATATTCTAAAAAAGTGGCATAAAGAAAGAATAATGAAATTGGGATGAAGAAGAGACCATTATTGATTTACTCCTTTTAATTGATCTCCAAGATGATGTGAATGAATAATTAGTCACTTGCGAAAAGAAATAAACTAATGCATATATGCAAATTAGGGAATCTCTTCAAAGTGAATCAATCTTGGTAAGTTTACATTATTATGTCTTGACCTTTACAGATTTTTCCTTCAGAAATAAATGTATAAAACAATTCAAGATGCCCAAAAAGAAGAAAAAATATCACTAACAGTTGGAGAAGCTGCCATTGGATTGACAACTTTCCTCTGAATTTTAGAGGTACAACTCCCTCTTAAGATATGCAATGAATGAAAATGGGGTATGCTTTTCACTAGAAAGAAGAAAAGTTAATACTAATGTTCAGCTGTGCATAACCATGACACAAATGTGATATGTTAATTTTAAATGATGAGAATGCAGGTTAAGTGACTCACAGTTCACATATCCTACAACCTTGAATGAGAACCAAGAAGATAATGGATAGAAAATTCCACCTCAACAAATGAATTAATCTGAATTCAAAGCTTCAGAAATAACACATATACAATTTGATATAACAGATAGAACATTGAAGAGTAATCACAAAAACACAAAGGCCATCTGTGATCAAAAGTAAACATCAATAAGGACATAGACTCAAAAAAATCTTCTTTATTTCTCCAATGTAAACTTGAGTTCAAAGCCTCAATATCCTATACAACAAACTAAGTTGAAAAGAAAACAAAACTGCCCTTTCCCCTATTTCCCAAACAACTTCCAAAAAGATCCCCTATCATGAGCCTTTGATGAGATTTTAAAGGCCCCCCTTTGTAACTGCTTCTTGAGAACCGTGGTAAAATGAAAAATAAAGCATTTTCGTTTATAACAGTTTCTTGGGAAACTTTCTCACTCATTTTAATTTATAAATTCACTTTTCTAAATCTCCCTGTAGCGTTACTTAATCTAGTTTACCACATTAGTAGACCTGGCCCACCTTGTCTAAGACTAATAGAATCATGGGTCATTTCATATATTAATCCAGCTTCACTCATTGTAGAAATTCTCATTGCAACAGTCCTTGTAGAAATCTTCCACATTCCTAGCAAATGAGGCACTATCACAATACATAAGTTTGGCCCTACCTTCAGATTAGGAACTTCAAAAGTTTGCTTTATCAAAATAGTTGTGAGAAAGATCATCATCTTCTATTTCAAATGCATAGGCTTGAAATTCTTTCTAAATCATGTAACTTCCATCAACTGGGAAATGATGGTCTAGATTTTAGGATTGAGATCAAACAACTTGTCTACTAGCCTTCTAATTATCATAAGAAAATAAAAACAAACATCTGAGTACTCCTTTGTCAAATGCTCAGATATCAACCCCTGCAATGCTTATACTATTTCCCTATTTGGTGATGTGTTTTGCTTTATGCAGGTGTGCAACCTAACCAAGAAGATTAGTCATGCTTGCATAATATCATGATTCAGGTGTGATGTAGTAACCTCAGTTCATATCAAATGTCTTTAGAAAAATTTTCTTCTTCATAATACAAACAATTAAGGCTTTCTTAAAGGATCTCTCAAGGATGTAGAGAACACTTTTGAACTCAACTTCACCCTCACAATGTTCTTCAAATCCTTCTACTAAGAGCTGCAGTTATCTGCTTCTCTGTGAACACATTTAACACTATCTCCCACAACCTTCTCTGCAACTACCACTAAGCATAACAAGGCTTCATCATGCTTGACTATTACTCACGCATTCTCTTTCTTAAAATATTTTTGCAGTTTCTCCATACTTGCTTGAGTTCAAGGAGTAATTGCATCACAAATGGGAACTCTATAATGTATACCACATTGGAGGTGGTGCCCTGTTGATACAAATCTAACATCATCTCCATAAAATCTGTTTGTACACATCCAAAGCATTTCAAACTATACCAGCATTTGCACCCATAGGAGGTTCAAGGAATACGCCGCTAGGAACAACTGATAGGTTTATAGTCAGATACACTTCGATGAAAATGACTTATACTTTCAAAAGACTTAGAGAAGCAGAATAAGGTGTTCGATTAATTGGAACTGATTGCTCTCCTTTCATATGAAGGTGTAACATGCTATGATTCACATTCCATGTTTCGAATTCCCAATTCTATTTTCGTTATCTGATATGATGTTGTGAAAATGATGACAACTGCCATCGTTCCAATCTTTCATTGTTCTTATAAGCTGCATGAAGACCAGCATTACATAGCCAGTGTATAGTTCAATCTGATGATACTTCCCCTCAGTAGCCATGACACCCATGCTTTCACATTTTGCAGACCTTCTCTTTGTTCCCATATGTCGCGTGCATATCTTCAATGGCGATGGCACATATACAAAATATGCCTATTTTTATCAGGCTCTGATGCTGAAGAATGGGGTTTTTAAACCACCATCAGCCGATCAAGTTGGGGATCGGGCTTTTTTTGAACTCCAAAACCAAAAGTGTCGGGAGTTCCAAAATTTACAAAACCTCCGACTATGAGGAGAGTCGGGCATATTTGAAGTTTGAAAACCTTTTAAAGCCCCGACTATAAAAGGTGGACAATGAAGCTTATATGTTAATTAAATTCTTGTACACTATTCATAAAGTCCCCCTTTAATATTCTTGATGAAACATTTGATTTTTATAAACCTTTCAACTTTATGTATCTGATTTATCTAATGCTTAAATAAAGAGGGGAAGGTTTTATGAAAATTTATCCATTATTATTTTTTTACCTCGGGGGAGCTTATTAAAGAGATCATTTTGTACCTTATGACTTCCTGAAACTGATCAAATAATGCAAAATAAAATCTCAATAGTAGTGCTTTAACCTATTCCTCTTGAAACCGTGTTCGGGTTGAAAGACAAAAACTTCATAACTTTCAAACAGTAGCTCCATTTTTTATGAAATTTGGGCTGCATGAAGATTAAGCACCATAGAGTAGAACCCAAGATTATTTTAAGCTCCAACACTTTGAAACTTGAATTTTAGCCTCATTGTATTGGTTTTTCCAAGATATCAGGTGATCCCACAAAGCTAGTTTACAATTTATGGGAGATTCTTATTTTTGCTGAAATCACATATTTTAGAAAATATAATGATTTAAGCCTTAAAAAGTTCCATTTAAAGCATTTCCAATTGAAGAGGGTTTGATCAAACTACCTTAGATCAAACCCCCTTGGATAGAACCCCACTAGTTTTAAACCATACCTATAACGGAGTCTCTTTTACACCTATCAAAATGCTGATAAAAAACCACTTTTGATTTACCTTTTGGGGATCAAATGAATTCATTTAAAATTTATTTTTTGTAAATATGTATTCCTTATTATAAGCTTCCCAAAAATATAATTTTAAATAAATTTAATTTTATTATTATATTTATTTTTTATTTCTTGTGAGTGTAGGTTTTTCACCAAAATCAAGCTCTATTCTACACATGGAAAAATAGAAGATTGTCAATTTTTTAAAAAAAATATGAGTGCAGAGAGTCCTTGATCCAAAAAAGATTTTTTTTTTCGATAGATACAAAAAAAGTTACGCGTTATCGGTCACTATGTTTGAATTGTAATTGGTTTGACTTGAAACTTGATTAAAAGAAAAAATATTCAATAAAAAACTATCTAACTAAGTGGAGCACTAGATATTGAAGCTACAAATCTAAATTGAAAGAATTATAATTTTATCCTTCATGGAAAAAAAGTTATCGTTATCTGGTGAGCGTCACTTTTTAAAATGATGTTTTATGAAAAAAACTAGTTTTCAAGGGAGATGGAAAAAGAAGTGCAATATGATTCCAAAATTTTTGAAAAAAATATATTTAGAATCTATAGACAAAATTTCACGAAACTCTAGTTTGCATCATCTTCAAATTCCTCACGGTTTAGCTGCTACTAGGGTGCCCGAAAGTGAAGATTTAGTTAAAAAATTATTTCAATGTCGGTTTGGCCAAAAATTGTAAACCAACTATTGTGGGATCACCCATCAACTTTTTCTAATTTTGCAATGAAGCTTACCTCTTTTATCCGAAATATCCCATTATCTTCATTTGACAAGTCAATCTAGAATGTTAATAACTCATAGCCCTCAAGCAAATGGTGCACTTAGCCACATAGGCATAAATGAAATTTTATAGGGGATTTTTTTTTCAAAATTTTCAAATCTCAAATTGGGGGATAACACTGGCTCCGAGTGGGGACTATATTTCCTAGAGAAACGCATAAAACTCGAGAAGATTTAGGTGAAGATCAATGCTTAAAATCCATTGGGTATGGAGTCAAAAGAAAAGTAGGAGGACAGGGTGATGCTTGCATAAGGGTGGAGGGGAACCAGGCACAAACCAAAAAAAAACAAGCCAAAACTGCCTATCTACTTATGTATAAGGCAGGAAAATCCTACCTCAAGCGATGCTCCAGGTTGCTCATGCAAAACCATCCACGAGATGAGAAAAATAAATGCCTAGAAGTGAAAAAGAGTTGTCCACTTGTGAGGCATCTGGAAGCTCAGAATTGGCTTCTTGATCATGAACAAAAATCTGATGCTTATGAAGTAAAAGAGATTCTTGAAAGATGTACCGAAGAGCCATTCTTCATCATTCACCTCTGAAGTTTCCTGTGAACTATTTTCAATATCAACCCCTTTTGAAATAACCAAAAGAATCACATCATGGACAACTTTATCAAATTTGGGAACATTCTCAAATAAAATAATTTCACTTTTATCTTCACTATTTGATTCATCCTTCTCTATGGAAAGCTCTATATTTATATATTTATCACCCAAACCATCTTTTTCCATAACTTGCAAAGAAGATACAACCACCTCTTCTCCACATAAGAAATCATCACCTAATGTTTCTAAGCACCATTTTGGAATACAAAAAATATGGGGCTGGACATTCTCGTTTACTAAACCAAAATTACTTTCCCCATGCTTATTCATACAATCATTCTCTATCCCATGTTTCACAACTTCAAAATTAGATTCAAAATGAGGTGATTCAAAAGTGAAATCATTGCTAACCTTTGCTTGGAGTTTTTCTTCTTCATGATTTGATGTAGGAACTTCAACAATTTCACCTTCCAGTTGTGGATGATTCAAGAATAAATTTGATGTATCATTCCAGCTATTCTTATCATTGACAATTTGTTCACTAGCTGCAATAGGAGTTGTTAGACCACCCATATTTGGATATTCAACAATAGAGTATTCTTCTTCAACACATGATATAAGAGAGAGTACAACATATTCTTCACAAAGAAGGTTATCACCTAAAGCTTCTAATTTTTTTTGAGGCCTTGCAAACCTTCATCAACTTGACTATTCTTTTTCTCTTCACTAATCTCAATAATTTCTTTTCCTTTCATAATTTCAGATTTTGAAAAATCATCAACATTGCATATTTCAAAGATGAATTCTTCCCTTACCTTTGGCTGCAAGATTTCTCCTTTATCATCTTCTTCATGAAACTTGAAAGTTATATACTCTGGCTATGTATCAATCATAACTCCATTATCAACACCAAGACTCAAAGAGAAAACATCAGAAATGAATCATTCTTTCTATGAATTGCTCAATGAATCAATCTCTGGAAATGTGACTGTTGATTGTGACTTTTGAATATCACATTCTACAAGCATGGGATCAAGTTTGATAGAAATAATTTCTTCACTTCTTGCACAAGGAAAATCATCACTGAGAGGATAAGCAAATTTGTAATGCAATTTATCCATTCTCTCGTTAGGCTCCTCTTCATCTTCTTTATCAAATGCTAAATCAATTTTATCAAAGACAAAAACTTCCATGTCTGAACTATGATCTAAAAAGTTCCCTCTTTTAGCCTCATAAGAAATACTTTCTATCACTAGGTCTTTTTCATCAATATCAAAGTTAAATATTTTTGTTTTAGGAGAAAATACAATACCATTGATACCTTCTTTCATATCACCGGAGGTACAAATGGCTGCACTCACTTTAGTGATGTGACCATCTTCGTCTAGGATTCCACATAAAAAGTCATCATTTTATCTTTCCAGGCACCAGTTTGGAATAAGAATGACATTGGGTTCTTCTGATAGTACCTTTCCATTATTCTCTTCAACAAAAGTGGATGATTGTTTGATCTCACTCCTTTGTATGCATGTTGAGAAAGATTCTGGTTCTTTATTTTCAGCCTGACTCAAATTTTTTTCTTGTTGTTGATTGTGATTCCATGGCACTAACAAAACTTTGGGCTTAACAATTTTTTGCACAGAATCTCGTTCACCAATAATAGAAAAGTTATAAGAAACTTGATCTTCATTTTTTGGTTCTTTTTTGAGCAATTTTAATCTTTCTATATGATAAATCTTTTGTTCACGATCTTTGAGAAGATAAAACCTATGATACAAACTTCTGAGCAACAATGTGGATTGGTAACAGATGCAACCTTTTATTTTCCACTTCAGAGATGCTCACTTTGAGATTGTTCCAAAGTGAATGAAGTATTTCATCATCTTCAACCAATATCTCTTCAATTGTTGGCATAGGTCATCTTCTGGGCTTGGGCTGATTTCTTTGATCTGACTGAAACATTTTATGAGTTCTTCAAATAAAATAGAGTTGCCAACCTCACTTCTTGATGAGGTACCATTAAAATACTAGAGAATAAGGATGTACCAATCTTCACGTTCCTTTGCGGAGTTGCAAAAAATCTGTTGGTTTACAGATTTTTCCTTCAGAATTAAATGTAGAAAATGACTCAAGATACCCAGAAAGAAGAACAAATAGCACTAACAATTGGAGAAGCTGCCATTGGATTGGCAACTTTCCTCTGAATTTTAGAGGTACAACTCCCTCTTAAGATATGCAATGAATGAAAATGGGGTATGCTTTTCACCAGAAAGTAGAAAAGGTAATACTAATAGTTGTGCATAACCATGACACAGATGCGATATGCTAATTTTAAATGATGAGAATGCAGGTTAAGTGACTCACAATTCACATATCCTACAACCCTAAATGAGAACCAAGAAGATAATGGAAAATAAATTCCACCTCAACAAATGAATTAATTTGAATTCAAAGCTTCATAAATAACACATAAACAGTTTATTATAACATATAGAACATTGAAGAGTAATCACAAAGACACAGAGGACATCTGCGATCAAAAGAAAAAATCAATAAGGACACAAACTCAAAAACATCTTCTTTATTTCTCCAATGCAAACTTGAGTTCAAAGCCTCAATATCCTATACAACAAACTGAGTTGAAAAGAAAACAAAACTACCCTTTCCCCTATTCCCCAAACAAATTCCAAAAATATCCCCTATCATGAGCCTTCGATGAGTTTTTAAAGGCTCCCTTTGTAACTACTTCTTGAGAACCGTGGTAAAATGAAAAATAAAGCTTTTTTGTTTATAACAATTTCTCGGGAAACTTTCTCACTCGTTTTAATTTATAAATTCACTTTTCTAAATCTCCATGTAGTGTTACTTAATCTAGTTTACCACATTAGTAGACCTGGCCCACCTTGTCTAAGACTAATAGAATCATGGGTCATTTCATATATTACCCCAGCTTCACTCAGTGCAAAAATTCTCATTGCAGCGGTCCTTGTAGAAATCTTCCACATTCCCGACAAATGAGGCACTATCGTAATACATAAGTTTGGCCCTACCTTCATATTAGGAAATTCAAAATTTTGCTTTATCAAAACAGATGTGAGCAAGATCATCATCTTCTATTTCAAATGCATAGGCTTGAAATTCTTTCTGAATTGATATGTAACTTTCATCAATTGGGAAATGATGGTCTATATTTTAGGCTTGAGATCAAACAACTTGTCTACTAGCCTTCTAATTATCATAAGAAAATCAAAATAGACATCTAAGTACTCCTTTGTCAAATGCTCAGATATCAACCCTTGCAATGCTTATACTATTTCCCTATCTGGTGATGTGTTTTGCTTCATGCAGGTGTGCAACTTGACCAAGAAGATTAGTCATGCTTGCATAATATCATGATTCAGGTGTGATGTAATAGCCTCGATTCATATCAAATGTCTTTAGAACAATTTGCTTCTTCATAATATGAATAATTAAGGCTTTCTTGAAGGATCTCTCAAGGATGTAGATAACACTTTTGAACTCAACCTCATCCTCACAATGTTCTTCAGATCCTTCTACTAAGAGCTGCAATTATCTGCTTCTTTGTGAACACATTTAATGTTGTATCTCCCATAACCTTCTCTGCATCTACCACTAAGCATAACAAGGCTTCATCATGCTTGACTATTACTCATGCATTCTCTTTCTTAAAATATTTTTGCAATTTCTCCATACTTACTTGAGTTTGAGGAGTAATTGCATCACGAATGGGAACTCTATAATGTATACCACATTGGAGGTGGTGCCCTCTTGATACAAATCTAACATCATCTCTAGAAAATCTATTTGTACACATCTAGAGCATTTCAAACTATACTAGCATTTGCGCCCATAGGAGGTTCAAGGAATACATTGCTAGGAACAACTGATAGGTTTATAGTCAGATACACTTCAATGAAAATGACTTATACTTTCAAAAGACTTAGAGAAGTAGAATAAGGTGTTCGAGTAATTGGAACCGATTACTCTCCTTTCATATGAAGGTGTAACATGCTATGATGCACATTCCATGTTTTGAATTCCCAATTCTATTTTCGTTGTCTGATATGATGTGAAAATGATGGCAACAGCCATCGTTCCAATCTTTCATTGTTCTTATAAGTTGCATGAAGACCTGCATTACATAGCCAGTGTATAGTTCAATCCAATGATACTTCCCCTCAGTAGCTGAGACACCCATGCTTTCACATTTTGCAGACCTCTTTGTTCCCATATGCCGTGTGCATATCTTTAATGGCGATTGCACATATACAAAATCTGCCTATTTTTATCAAGCTCCGATGCTGAAGAATGGGGTTTTTAGACCACCATCAACTGATCAAGTCGAGGATTGGGATTTTTTTGAACTTCAAAACCAAAAGTGTTGGGAGTTCCAAAATTTACAAAACCTTCGACTATGAGGAGAGTCGGGCATATTTGAAGTTTGAAAACCTTTTAAAGCCCCGTCTATAAAAGGTGGACAATGAAGCTTATATGTTAATTAAATTCCCCTACACTATTCATAAAGTCCCCCTTTAATATCCCTGACGAAACATTTGATTTTTATAAACCTTTCAACTTTATGTATCTGATTTATCTAATGCTTAAATAAAGAGGGGAAGGTTTTATGAAATTTTCTCCATTATTATTTTTTACCTTGGGGAGCTTATTAAAGAGACCATTTTGTACCTTATGACTTCTTGAAACTGATCAAATAATGCAAAATAAAATCTCAATAGTAGTGCTTTAATTTATTCCTCCTGAAATCGTGTTTGGGCTGAAAGACGAAAAATTTCATAACTTTCACACAGTAGCTCTGTTTTTTATGAAATTTGGACAACATGAAGATTAAGCACCGCAGAGCATAACCCAAGATTCTTTTAAGCTCTAGCACTCCGAAACTTGAATTTTAGCCTCATTGTATTGATTTTTCCAAGATATCAACTATTTTGCCAATTTTGTAATGAAGCATACCTCTTTTATCCAAAAATATCCCATTGTCTTCATTTGACAAGTCAATCCAGAATATGAATAACTCATAGGCCTCAAGTAAACGATTGCGCTCGACCACTATAGGCATAAATGAAATTTTGACAAGGGATTATTTTTTTTGAAATTTTCAAATCTCAAATTTGGGGATAACATTATGAACCTTTCTATATTTTACCCTCTACCACATCTTATAGTACTACTATTATTGTACTTCAAAATAATGAAGATGGGTACAAATCACTTGTTGAAATTATTAGTTCTTCAAATGATGATAAATGGTGGTATGAACCATGGAATAAAAAGATGTATCAATAAAATATATTGATGCAATTCTACATGCAACAAAAGTTAATAAGATAGGTTTTAGTTTTGCATCCACATTTTTTCACATCTAGAATATTTCAAGGTGTGGGGATGACATATTTTATCAAGGAAATATGAAATGTACCCCTAGAATATCTGAGGTTTTATAAATTATTTGCATGATAACATGATAGCAAAGTGTTGTTGAGGTTCACACAAATTTGATACAATTATGTGAATGCTAAGGTAGAAAGACAATTTTTTTAATTTCCCAACTGTATTTGTCAATATACATATAATATTATTTCAACAAATATGTAATCATTTGCATATAGTTTTTTGAGAACTAGGAAGTGGACACATTGGCATGCACAAATAGAACACACCTTAAAATTCAATATTGAATTTGAGAAATTGCACAATTATGTCTAGTTCATTTTTCTTCTTGCTTCAAACTCCTTAAAAATTAGAGTTTTTCACCAAGTTCCTTCGCTTTCAATGTTGAATTCTATATAAATATAATAAAATTAGTAATAAATATGAAAAGATCCAATCTATAATATGAAATTGAGACAAAAAAAACATAATTAGCATTCTAACACTACAAACATGAAAATATTAGTTCATATAATCAAATTTCATCTAAAAGATCAGGTATTTTCTCCTTTTATATTGTCAAAAAAAAAAGGTGGTGGAAAGGTGGTGGAATATGTAAAATATGCTTGTGCTTTTTTCAACACCATGAAAAAGCATTTTTTTGTTGAATAGCACACATAAATTGGAGGATAATAGAGTATGTGGTCTTCAATCATGGGTCATATGCATTTTTACCTATACTCTCAACCCTATACCCTAAACCCTATACCCTAAACCCTATACCCTTAACCTTATACCCTAAACCCTATACACTATACCCTAAAACCTAAATAGATACCTTATACCCTCAACCATAAACCCAATATTCTCAAACCTATACCTAATATCCTAAACCCTAAGCCCTATTACCTATACACTTAACCCTATACCCTCAACCCTGAACACTATCCCTCAACCTTCAACCCTATACCTTAAACCCTAAACCCTAAACCCTAAACCCTAAAACCTCAACACTATATCTTATACCCTCAACCATAAACCTTATACCCTATACCTTATATCTAACATCATCAACCCTAAAGCCTAAAGCCTAAACCCTGAACCCTGAACCCTAAACCCTAAACCCTAAACCTTATACCCTATACCCTCAACCATCAACAGATACCTTATAACCTCGACCATAAACCCAATACCCTCGACCCTATACCCAATATCCTCAACCCTAATACCTATACCCTATACACTTAGCCCTATACCCTCAATCCTAAAAACTATACCTCAACCATAGGCCCTAAAGTCTATATGCTAAACCCTTAACCCTAAACTCCATACCTCAACCCTAAAGACTATACCCTTGACCCTATACCTTAAACCCTCAAACCTATACCCTATTCCCAATACCCTTAATCCTAAACCCTATACCCTTAGCTATATAACTTAAACCCTAAACCCTCAACCCTCAACCATATACCTTAAACCCTTAACCTTAAACCATTAACCCTAAAGCTAATACCCTTGACCCTAAACCCAATACCCTCAACCCTATACCCTATACCTTAAACCCTAAACCCTAAACCCTAAACCCTACACCCTCAACCCTCAACCCTATACTTTATGCCTTTAATTGTAAATCCTATACCCTATACCTTATACCCATAACATCAACCCTAAAGCCTCAATCCTAAAGTCTAAACTCTATACCCTCAAATCTATGTACCCTAAACCCTAAACCCTATACCCTCAACCTTAAACCAGGTATACCTCATACTCTCAACTATAAACCCAATACCCTTGACCCTATACTCAATATCCTCAACCCTAAACACTATACCCTATAGAATCAACCCTATACCCTCAACCCTCAACCCTATACCTTATACCCTCAACCGTAAACCCTATACCCTATACCTTATACCCAATACCATCAACCCTAAACCCTAAACCCTCAACCGTAAACCCTATACCTTATACCCTAAACCCTATACCCATACCCTCAATCCTATACCCAATATCCTCAACCATAAGCCTTATATCCTATACACTAAGCAACTAAGAAAAGGTAAATATACTAAGAAACTACTTGAAAAGGTAAATATACTAAGCAACTACACCCTAAGCAAAGCATTTATGTTTTTCTTTGACATACTACAAGAACATTATAAAAAACTCATGCTTTTGTTTGGTTTGGAAATTTCCAAGCCTTTCTTGGAGTGACCTTCCAATGTCCAAAGGTAGGTTTTTGCAAATTGTAAAAAAATTGACGTAATCTCAAGCTCACCCTCCTCATCAAGTTTGCACATGTTTCAATGTCAAATCAAAAAACACCATGATAATGTTAAGCTCTCTCTTAGCTATCTAATCATGTAATTTTTTTCACACGTTTTGAGTATGTTAAGGTTTTCATCTTTAATTTCTTTTGTTAGTGTATTCGTTTTTTTTCAAAACCAATGTTTGGTATTTTTGACTTTATTTTTTAATCATTCATTGAAATTTCAAATAAATCACATTTTTAAAAACTAGACTCCATTCTACACTTTAAAAAAATGATTCTCAATTCATTTTTAAAAAAATTAAGGGGGAGCATGCTCAATTTTCTATTTTTTCAGGATGTGTCCACTTTGAAAATTAGTGAAAAATCACATATTAAAAAAATTGCAAAAAAATCTAGGATATACTACATGGTGTTAACTAATTTCTCATTGAAGTGATTTTGAAATACTAATTTTTTTAACATTTTAGGGGGGCCACACCGGATGCTATATTATGTTTTTTGAAAAAAAAAAAGGACCAATTTGTGTGATCCTCTTTTTTGAATCCCTTAATCTCTACCACTTTTTTAAAAAATAGTAGTTTAGAAAGTAGATCTGAAGCACTACGACTCTTGTTTTTGTTGCATCTTCATATTTTGAGGGTAACTATCTTCAATTTCTCATCCAAGGTCAATCTTTCTTGATTTTAGGAAAGAAAAGCTGCCACTTAAAGCCCCTTTTTGGTCCCCCATTTTTGTGCACTTACCCATACATTCTATATATAAATTTAACTAGTAAAGGAGCCAGAGAAATCCATAAAAATGATATTAATGCATGAAATTCTCTAAAAATTACATGCTAGGGAGGAGTAATACACAAAAAGATCAAGTCAAGTCCACTACTTTACATGAATTTCATATCCTTTTACTTTTCTAAACATTTACTTTTATGCACGGTTAGATTAGCGCTCATATACTTTGAAATACATGTTCAGTTTAGGATTCACATGCACCTCAAAGTGGGGGGGAAATGTAATAGTAAAATTTTCATACCCATGTCAATTCCCATTTAGTTTTGGAAACATTTGATGAATTTTTTTAATACAATCACATATCAACAAAAGGTACACTCTTGTGCAAAGTTTGACCTATTTCCTATCTTTTATCCATCCCCATTTACACACATTTCTATACATTCGACCCTATTTATACATGTATTTTTATACAATTGAACACCATTACTAGTTCTTAATTGGGTCTATCATTACACCCATCTCTATGCATTCATTCCTCACCCAAGTGATATTTGTGCCTCCCTATTCCAAGTCAATCTCATGGCACGTAGGTTCACTTTTGCACCATGCAAAGTTGACCCCTAAATTTTCAAACTTAAATTCAATTTTTTTATGATATTTTCCTATTTTACTAAAAGCTATGAGATGACTTGGTACATATTTGAAGATATATTGTTGTGTTAACATTCCTAATTAATCTAACATAATTTGTGTTATTTATTTATAATTATTTGATTAATTTAAGTTAACGTTAGTGGTTTCTTTTTATTTACAATAATATATATATATATTTTTAATCAATTTTTATATTTATTTATCTAAATATTAAAGTTTAATTCATTGACTTCAACATTATAAATTTATTCATTATTAATTGACTAAATATAATTAATTCTAAAGTACTATTTGCTCACCAATATATTTACTTTTGCAATTAATTTTGAACTACTAATTATTTTCCATTAAAATTACTATACATTTTTTAATTAATTCTAAATTACTATTTACCTACGATAATATTATAATGAATGTAATAAATTTTATGTATTTTTAACTAGTAAAAAAGCCTCCAAAAAAACCCCACCAAAATGACCTTATAAATGCATGGAATTTTCCTAGCAATTAGTTCACAAAATCCATTAAAATAATCTATCCATTCTAACATTATCATCTATCCAAAACCATTTATTTATCTAGTAATATAATTCTAAGTTTTATACATCTTCATCATTTGGAAGGCAAGGGAAAATTACATGTGATTGGTCTCTTATACATGGGAATACTCCAGCTACTTAAATTTCAACAAAAAAACACACTTAAACAGTCGCATAGAAATATGAGATTAATTGCAATATGCAAAGCAATTGTGTATGTGGGTTGGTAAGTCAAATTATATTCCTCAGGAGCCTTCACACATTTGATACATTCTAAATCTCTAGTCTTTGGAGGCACCTGCACCAATTCTACTTTAGTTTCTTCACAACAAATAGAGTTGTTCACACTAGCATCCAAAGGAAGGTTCACATTCATTACCTTGGCTAATTCTTCAATCTCTTGGTGGATTCTGAATTGGCCCTCTTTGATGATATAGAAGTGCTCCAAATAACAGTTAAAACAGTCTTGGCTTGATCAACCACCTCGCCAATATTGAAGATGCATGCTCAATACGTGATGCATGATCGATTGCATGACCAATCTTTATTTAGCATTGCATGTTTTTATTTGGGATTGCATGATTCTTCTTCAATTTAGCATATTTGTTAGTATATTCAATAGCCCATGTAATTTCACTTTGCATGCTCCGCTGTTCTAGTTTTTGCATTTTTTTTATCATTTTTCTGATCGCAGATGCATGGCCTGTTGCATGATCTACTAACATTAAATAAAAGTTTGTTCGTTGTAATTCTTCACGAACTATTTTTTTTGCAGTCTTAAAAACAAATAGTCATTTCAATCATTCAAAATAATAGTCTTCTTAGAAATATGTTTTTTTTTTCCTCTGTGCATTCCGCTATAGTATATTATTATAATTGTTTAAATTTTTAATCTTTGAATTGGTATCAGAGAAAGTTATAGAAATCTTTATTGTGTAGTATAAAGTTGAGGTTAGTAGTTTGGAGATAATTATGAACATTGGAGTATTAAAACGAGACCTTATTATTATTTCAACATCTCTAAGAATTTATTGGAGTATAATTATGCTTGTGTTGTTGAAGATGTCGGGGATGATGAATAAGTTGGTCCAGAGGTTTTGGAGGAAGATACTTTTTGTCGCACTCTTTCCTTTGCTGCCTCTAGAGGGCCTTGGTGGTGACGATTGTTCTGTGGCTATGAAGAAGCTATAGAAAGACTCATTGCTGCGATGGATGCCGCTACAAATGCAAAATGTGTGCCTTTTGGTTCTTGCTATTCATAGTCCCGACAATAGAGCCTTGCTTCTTCTACTTGCTCTAAAGATGTTAAATACAGTGTTGGAGATGAGGTTTTTGATGCTTGTGAGGGAGGAAAGGGGTTTTCCCCTGTCTCTGCTCTCTTTTCCTTGACAAATTCAGATTGTGAGGATTTGGATGTTGGGTGGGAGGTTGAAGACCCTCTTTCCCCTCCTACCCTGTCTTATGAGGGGGATTCTCCAGATGAAGAGGAGGAATTCCTCATGGATCTTTTATTGGAGGCTCATCAGAAGGCTAAAAAGATTGCCGAGGTGCCTGTGTCTAAGGCCACTGATGATCCTCAGTTTTTGGGTTTGAGGAAAGGTTTCCTTTTCCACTCTAAAGATGCCTTGCCTAACACGAAGGATAGTTTGGGTTCTGCTCTTCCCCATTCTCTTGATCTAGTGGAGTGCAACTTTGAGCAGTTGGTGGGTGATTCTCTAGTTGTTGTTTCTCCTGATGTGTGCAGGTCTTAGTTGCTAGTGGATGAAGCTATTCCTTAATCTGCTGCCAGTTCTGAACTTGTTGTTCCCATGGTTGTTGATCATGTTCCTACCCCTAGTAGGGTGAAGGATGGTTGCTATAATGAAAGCTCCAACAATTTGCACATTCTGGAAGCTAGGGAGATTACCTTCGAGATTCCTGATTCTCTTCTTGATGAGTCTATTGAATGGTTAAGGTGCTTGCTTGTTGGGAGATTTTGTGGCAATCTCCCTAACATTGACACTGTTCGCAGATGGATTTCATGAATTTGGAAGCTTTGTGGCAAGGTAGAGGTTTCTGCAATGTTGAATGGCTTTTTCCTTTTTTCCTTTTCTTGTCAAGAGGGTTATTCTAAGATCTTGACCAATTGCCCTTGGTTTTTGGGGTCAAATGATTTAAGTCTTCAAAGCTAGTCACCGGGTTTCAATCCTACGATTGAATCCTTCAAGTTTCCTGTTTGGGCCCATTTACATGGGCTTCCCTTGGAATTCTGGAATGAAAATATTTTCTTGCTTATTGCTAACTCTTTTGGGTAATACAATGCTACTAATAAGATCACTAGGTTTAAAAAGTGGTTATTATATGCTAGATTTTGTGTGCTTGTGGAAAAAAAATTGAAGCTTCCCACTTGAAAGTTTCCTTGTCCTCCAAATTTGGTGTCTAGGTTCGACAGTTGGACTTTGAAGAATCCCCTATTATCTATCTTGTGGTAAAGTAGGTCATTCTTCCACTACTTGTCACAAGAATAAGAAATATCACTTTGTTTGGAAGAAGAAAGACAATCAGCCAGTTGCTAAGGATTACTCTTTTACTCCTAAGGGGAAGGAGCTGGATAATTGAAGGATTTCTAGGAAGTGTTGAAAGCTAATCTTAAAGAGTGCTCTTCTATGAAAGCATTGAAGATGGGGGATGGTCCTTTTTGCATGCCTTATTCTGAAAGAGTTAGTTTTGAGGAGAAGGACCCTTGTTTTGAGTTAAAATAAAGCTCTTTGGAACACTTTTTTAGACCACCATGATTTTGGTGGGTTGGTAGGTCCATGAGTCTTGCTGTTTCGTTGGTTGTCTATTTTTTTTCTATTTGTTGTTGTTGGTTGGGCTTCATGTTCTATATTTCTATTGTACAAGGGTCAGGGCCCTTTCAAAACCCTACTTATCTAATAAAAAACATCTCTAAGAATTAGTGAATGTGAGATACATAGAATGTGTAGATCAAAATGCTTTGAATGCTTTGATAGCAAATTGATGAATTTAGTTGAAATAAGGTAGAAAGTAGGATAATTGAGCTCTATTTGTTATTCAATCTGCATTAGATATTTCTATTTTTTTTCATATAGTTGACATGACAAAATCAAATGATGCATAAGAAGCTTTGCAAATTGTATACCAAGCTTATGAAAAAGTTAGATTGGAAAGACTTCAAACCTTCATAAGAGCTTTAAAAATTTGAGGATGAAAGACACCAAGTCCATTCAATATTTTATTGCAAGGACTTAAGGTATTTCCAATCAGCTTAGAACTTGAGAAAACTATATCAGAATAGAAAATTGTTGATTTTTTTTTATATCTCTTCCTCCTAAGTTTGATATAGTGGTGATAGCCTTTGAAGAAAGAAGAGATCTAACTACCTTTAAAGTGGTAGAGTTGGTCGGTTCTTTGCCATCTCACAAGGAGCTTAAAACTTCTTCCTCTTCCTTTGATATTTCCATTTTCCCTTTCTCTTCCTTTATGATGATTTCTACTAGCAAAAGACTCCCCTTGAGATTTATTTGATTGAGAAAGAGTAATAGGTTATTCTTCAATTATTATAGTAGATTCGAAATCTTGCACATGGCTCTCTATAGAGCACTGCATACACTCCTCATGAGATTAAAAAGAACCTAGAAAATCTACCACTTTTTAAGTAGTTAGATCTTTTCTTTCTTCAATGACTATCACCACTAGACCAAATTTAAGAGGAAGAAATCTCACAATTTTTTTTACAGTTTTTTTGCTTTTTTTATAGTTTTCTTTTGAGTTCTACATTGATTGACAGTGTCTTGAGTCAGGCTTGTAATAAAATCTTGAAGGAACTCAACTTCTTTCATCCTTAAATTTTCAAATTCTCTTTTGAAGGTTTGAAGTCTTACTAATCTAACTTTGTTAGAATTTTGGTATGTAATTTGCAAAGATTCTTCC